>VZTA01010242.1:0-99817 GCA_013398855.1 Mohoua ochrocephala
TTAAACAAAACTGGCCCCAGCACGGATCCCCGAGGGACCCCACTAGTGACTGGCCACCAACTGGATGCAGGATCGTTCACCACCACTCTCTGGGCCCGGCCATCCAGCCAGTTCTCAACCCAGCAAAGAGGGCACCTGTCCAAGCCGTAGGCTTTTCCCGGAGCTTGCTGTGGGAGACAGTGTCAAAGGCCTTGCTGAAGTCCAAACAGACAACATCCACAGCCTTTCCCGCATCCACCAGGTGGGTCATCTGGTCATAATAGGAGATCAGGTTGCTTTTCTCAAGCAAAGTTCAAGTTTGTGAATGATAATGTCTGTGTGGTTCACAGAACTACTGCAGTGGCAAAAAGAAGAGCACAAAACCAAAAGGAGACTGCCTGAATCACACCAGCATTTGCAGTGGGTAATAACCGTGTCTGTGTGGTACATGAGTACCATGACTTCCTAGCTAGAGGAAATTTTTACTCAAGTACGTGCTTGTTCTGCCCATGAAATCACATTCATCAACCCACAAAAATCTTTACAGTACTATAGGAATACACAGAAATCCAAAACTGTCAGTAGAACAAGGTGTTCAAATCTTTCTGTTTGAAATGAACAGGGGATGAAAAAAGCAAAATATTCTCAAGAGATAGCCAAGGTTAACTCAATTTAGCTGACTGCAGGGAACTTTCCATGCCATTAGTTTAGGGCTGAGACCTAGGTCTTGCCAGTATCTCCTGGAGATCCACCCAATATCAGCCCTTCAACTGTCTCGCTCTCTCACCAGGTGATGGACACGAACCTCCTTGAATAAGTGTCTTCTGAACTTGTCTATATCACCTGTCGCCTTGTGATGTGGATTGTCTCACTCCCTATTGATACCAAAAATTGGCCATTTTGGCCAATGGATCCAAAGCACTGCATTTACTCACCATTTATAAAATATTTCTTTGTCAAATTGATTACTAAGTAACTTGGGAACAGATTTAATGTCATACATTGCACAGTATCTTATGCAGAAGAGGCTAGATAATTTTAGCAAAACAAAGCAACCCACCAAACTCAGTGGGATTACTGGTGTCATAATCTCAATCAAATTTTTTAATCTCAGGATTCAATAAGCATGAGAAAAATACAACATGTCTTGGATGTGAACACAAACATAAAGACAGACCATGAGCATGATCCTTGAAAAACAAGCTAACAGAGACTTGGTTGTGACTTCTGTATCTTAAAGATAGGTAAATATGTCAAAGTCTCAGAAAACATTGAGATTTCTTCAAAGCTGATTTTTCCTTAATGAGAAGCTAACCAGTGAATGAGCCTGGGTGGAAAGGGAAGGGGCAGTTTGTTTTTTGTGACTATTGGAGCCTCAGACATCTGTGTACATATTCTCCCTCATTTGCAGCTGAATATTTCAGTCTTTCTGCTTTTCTTTCTTCCTTTGTTATAAAAGTGTTGAGTTTCCAAATACATTATTTACGATTAGTATGAAAATTTAATCTGAAGGAGGTTCTGGTTTTGGTATCCTAGAGTTTGCTATTACTTGGAAGATTTTTGTGCTGTTGTCATCTCCTCACTTCCCTTCTTCCCTATTTTTATTGTTATTTTTTTGTCACTCATCATTTTCCATCAGCTGCAGTTATTGTAGGTAGACTTCTATGACAAAAGAGACTCTTTAGGAAAGAGTTCTGAAAACGGTCAGAATAATTTTACAGAAAGAAAATCTCCAGGGGATTTCCTGTTTGTCTGTTCCTACTCACACACAAACAGAACCGTAGAAATCATTGAGAATTCTTCTATTCCTATAGTGTAGCTCTCCCTTTGCAGGTCTGGCTATGAGTACATTCATCTTTTCCATATCTCTGAAATATACAGTGAGTGTCAGCACCAGAAGCTAACCATTTATTTGGAGCCAGCTAAATACTGGCTGGTAGAAAGTGCCTTTTTCTGGTAGTCAAGCAGAATAATTACTTAGTACTATGCTCATCTGATTTTATACAGCATATAATCAAGTTCTTATGACTCCAAAATTTTAATTGCCTGGAAGCTCCGTAAGATGTGGTAACTATCCTTTGAAGTTGTAACATGCTGACCGTTCAAGAACCCATATGTTTTGCATGTAGTAACGCTAATCATTCACAGGATAAACATATTTGGAGAAGCATATTTTCCCAGAAGTAAAGGTTTTGAAGCCCTCAACTTACAACGTGGGATAGGTTGTCTTTCATCTCTGGATTCCTGTCTCACTCGACTGACACAATGAAAATAGACATCAGACTATGATTATCTTTATGAGGTATTTCACCATTTTAGAAGGGAGGGATGAAAGTCTTCTGTTGTCTGCCTGACCCAGAAAGAAAGCTGAAAGACCTCAGCTTAAAAAAATTATTTTCTGGTTGTTGTCTATTGCAAATCGACAATGACCCTGGTTCTGCAGTGTTTTGTTTTGTTTTTTTGCTAGCAAAAAATTCAGGTCCTGGAACCTAAAGTGATGGTTTGCGTCTTTCTACGCAATCATTAAAAGATCTCATAAAAAGTAGTTTTGTAACTACAATCCAGCCCACTGAATCATGTAAAGAATAGTGATAAAAGTAGAGCAGAGTATTACAGAATAATCTGACAAGAATAATTCTGAGACTTTTAGCTGGTGTACACTGCACCAGCATTATTAATTTCTGATCAGCTAGCAAAGTACCTCACTCAGGTATACCTAAGCAAGTCACTTTCATTTAATTTGCCTTCTGAAGGACATGACAGCATCTGTACATTTTGAGATGCAATTGCTGTTATCCTTCAGTTTTTTGAAACAAACACAATCATCCTCCTGAATTACTGACTTTCCATGACAATTTTTTGAGGTTGCATTTTTTTAAACTAATATCTTTCAGACAGATCCTGAATAATGTAAGAGGATAAAGCCCACATGAAAAAAGTCAAGAATTCAGAAATGAAATTTTAGCTGTCAAACTTTAACTTAGTTGTTCTTTATTCCCTTAATATTCTTCAAACAAAATCCATTTCACTCTAGTTCATAAAGAACATTACCCTAGAGGACATAATACCTTTGAATTTTGTTTTAGGTTGATTTTAAAGTGGAGCATTGAACACTGAAAAAATTCACATTCTAAGCCGCTATTATGAGGAACTGCTGCCAAACATGTGCTCCCTCCTTTCTTTTTTTTTTTTTTTTTTTTTTAAAAACTCCCCATGTGAAAGAAAGTAATTTCAGATCCAGTCGTCAAGATGGATGTACAAGGGTAAAGCAGCCTTTCTCTGCAGGATTTAGAATGGAGAAACAAATTTCATGGAGGAGATCTTACCACTGCTCTGATTTAGAAAAGTACCCAAACAACCATATGCAAAGTACAACATCAGTTCATCCAGAAATATTTCTGAGTGTCACTTGTTAGCATGTAAAAGTGTCTCAGCATTCTTGACAATATGACAGAGCATGCTTCAAGTTTTAATTACTTATAGAGAAGCTTGAGCATTATTACGCTTGCTGTAGAAATGCTGTAGAGGTGGCTAGAAGGCCAAAGTAATGACCCTAAACACATCGCTTAAGGCGAGGGCTGAAGTAGTGTGCTCAGTTCTGGCTTCTCTTCTGATTGTCAATGTGCAGTGTATTTGTATCTGTGAACAAACTTTGGGATTTAATGCCTATTTAAATGGTGATGATCAGAGAGGAAAAACCATTAAAACTACTTATCCCACAATTTATCGCCAAGTTTTTAATGCTGAGCCAGAACTAACACCTAATGACTTCTAATTCCTTTACTACTGTTCTGAAAGTGCCCCAGTCACGCAACTGGCTTGGCAACACTGGCTGACCTCAGCCCAGGGGAAATGCCAGACCTCTCACACTGGTGTCTTTCATCAAGTGTAATCCCAATTCCTAAAACGTTTAAGGGATAGTGTTTGAACTAAAAGCACCTCAGAGAACTGGGTTCCCTTCTTTCACTTCTATTGAGTCTGCCACATCCAGCCTGCCCTCACATGAGTAGTTGTGAGCATAGGGATGCTAAAGAGAGAGATATGCCAAGGTATCTATGTAGAAGCATTGTCTTTGGCATCTACCAAGAAAGGTTTTACTTACTTTTATTGTACTTCTGCAATGAGAGGTGACCCGGGGAACGAACAGTTGAAAGTGCCCGTAGATCACAGAGGAGACTGGAAATATTCAGATTCAGCTGAGATTTACATTGGCACCAAAGGCTATATGAGAGCAAAGACTTCAGATTCAGTGCTCGTACAACCCTCTTGAGGTATGTTGTCTGAGATAATCCCACTTTCTCTCTACCCCAACTCTAATTCATGTGTACATTTGCTTTGTTTGTAGAACTTAATGACTTTTGAAACACAATATTTAGCAGGCAGTTTTAGCAAAATATAGTGTATACAGTTAGTGTGCATACATTACAGCTGTACCAAGACAATAAAATGTAACAGAAGCTCCCCAGAAAATATTCGTATCTCTGTATGTCAATAATCTGCATACAAAAGAGCCCCAAAGCACTCACTAACATGATAGATTGGGCATTACGTGATGCATAAGTAGTCGTTAAGACAATACAGAGAAGAAGCTTTAGAAACATTATTCTCTACTCTAAGAAAAAGTTCAGCAAGCAAGGACACATCTCTTGCAGACTTTTAAGTCTATTATCTAAACCGTTTTAAAAAATCAGATTTGATGCAATTTAGTTGAAGCTCAGATTAATGCAGGTTTAACTGGCCACATGCATGAAAAGCTTCTTGTAAACCAATTCCCTTAATTGTCTAAAAAAGGATTGTTTAATTATTAAGCTAATGCAGTTTTATTTCTTCAGGAAATGGATCCAAATCCATCAGTGTGGATAAAACATTTTAAGTAGTGTCTCAACATTTAGAGAATAAAGTTGATAGAGACTTTTCTGGTTTCTAAGTGCCGTTTCACTACCTAGTGAATGAGACGCCACTCACTTCATAGACTACCCTGATGTTCAGAATCACACTACTTATGGGTACAATCAAACCTGCTCTTGCACAATGCAAATGCGGCACGACACATGTAGTGCAAGAACACCCAATTCTAAGAACATAGGACCACTGGATTAGAGGTCTCCTGTTTCTGCCCAGGACTTCTTAAGATGGGCAGAGCTGAGCATCAGTATGAATGCGGTAGCTGTTGGTCTATTAAAAAATGGCCACATCATTGGAGTATGAATGGCATCAACTGGCATCCTTAGCTTTGGAATCCATACTGAGAATCTTAGCAGAAGTATTTGATTATTAGCAGGATAAAAATTAGGACTGTGATTTCAAGAGGAGAGGTAACCCATCCATCCCTTGCACATGTCCATCAGCAGAAGCTGACAGTCAGGATCATCTGCTAATGAACAGCTAATATTGTTGTCCTCTTAAGTTATCATAAAGAGTGACTGCTGGGCAAATGCCATTTGTCAATATCACATGATGAATCCATGGGAAAAAATTAGAGAGTTTTCTATGGGTTTTACAAAATGGGCTTTAAAAGCAAAAGACACTTACTCTTCAGGAAGCAGCAGCCTAGAACCATCATTAGGTATGCTTTTCTGGTTTATCAGGCCTTTTAGCTGCTCTTAGCTGAATGCCGATAAGGATTGAGTAACACAAGGTGGAATTTCTCAGCCTGTGTGGTCAGAAGGCAAAACCTTCACTTGGTTTCCCCTTGAAGTGAGGGAGAATGCACTTGCTGGTTTTAGACCATTAGAGATTTGTATGTAGCATCCTACCTGCAATGGATTTGGTGAAGTAAGAGGAGATGGAAGGCCATGCCCTGGTGACTGGCTGGGTTTCTGAGGGGAGCTGGAGGACTGTGGGGCTGGAGGTGGTTGGCTCTGGCTCTGGGACTGTGTTTGGCTCTGCTGCAGTGGTGCTGATGGCTGTGGCTGTGATTGCTGGGTCTGCTGGGTTGGCTGTGGAGTCTGTGCCTGCTGGGCTTGCTGCTGCTGCTGGCTTTGCTGCTGCTGCTGCTGTTGATGCTGGAGCTGCTGAAGATGCTGAAGCTGTTGAAGCTGGGAGTTCAGGGATGAGGTAGCTGTGAATTGAAGAGAGGGAAGGGAGTTATACAAGTTTCAGTAATACCTACCGTGTTAAAGATAATTCTGGATGAAATTCTTGTTCTGTTGCTTTGAGGGGCATACTGCTTACTGAGGACAGCTGGCCCTAGACTTCAAGATGTGGGAGGAAATTGTTCCTATCAATAATAGCCTGTGGTTCTGCCTGTATGACTCTGTGATAAGAGCCAGACTTGATTGGGGGCAATGAAAGCAAACCTTTGAAAGGGCGAGAGGATGGGGCTAAGAGCTGACCAGGATTCTTTGCTCAGACAAGCTTACCAGTGAAGACAACGGGAACATTATCTGCCTAGAGAAGAGAGGAACAGGTTGTCACGGTACTTGTAAGTATACCAAGAACTCATAACATGAACCAGTGCTGTTATATAAAGGAGGAGAAAGCCATAGTTGTAAAATAAAGGACACTCTGAAAAGAACTTTGTCGTGTCATTATGCAGTAGGTATCAGGAAATAAAACATTCAGCTGTGAAATTTCTCGTGGAATGCCTAGGTAACAAAAAATACCTAATAAAATGTGTGCCTCTGAAATAAGAACTGTTCCTTATAATTCACATCTGAAAGCTATAAATTCCTTGTTGTAACTTGCACTGCTCACTTACTCCTGGTAGTTAAGGTCTGTTGTGTTTTGCTAGCATATGCTTCAAACGTGATGTTTGGAAGTGCGTGGCTCACATAAACCTGGTGGCACAAAAGAGCAAACTTTATTTCCCAGAGATGCTTTCAAATTGACTAGGGCATTCATTAAATTCAGGAAGATAGGAAGTGTGTCATAGGGATATCACTAAGGAAGAGCAGCTTTAAGCAGCAGCAAGAGCATCACGGAAGACTGATGCTTTATGAGGTTATGCCCTGAATAAGTCACCTCAGTTTCCAGTTGTACCCATGTTAATCAACATCTTAGGGATTGAATTAGTTAGCTATAAGATACCAAGAGGAACAGCTTGCAAGGTCATTATGATATTTTTCACTCTGTATACTGCTTTGCCAGCACCACCCTGTATTCTAATTTCTATCCACAGAAGCAAAAGTAAACTGGGAATGAATTAAATTTGTTATTTTTAAAATGGCACTCAGATTTCATGGCCAGAAACACTGTTCACCAAGTTATTTGTGGACTGGCAGATAAAGCCAGGTCATCTCCACTTTCTTTTCAGGCCAACATCCCCATTTCAGCTTTCTAGATGTTTATGTCCTGGGGCTGAACCTGAGGTCTTCGTACGACTTACGAAATCAATAAGCCATAAACTGGAATAAGCAAAAGAAAAACAAAAAGAAAATGGAGAAGGATGAGGCAGAATGGCTAAGCCAGAAAAGGCCGTAAGAAGGAAAAGTATAAGGCTTGATAGGAAGAGAGGTCGGCTTTCCATTCCCATGCTCACAGCTGCTCTAAATTTTCTTTCAGCAGGTGCAGGAATCAAACTACAAACATGCCTTAACAAGAATTATAGCCATGTGACTTCAACAAAGAATCTGAATAATACAAAGAAGGAGGACTGATAACACCAATATATTTCTATCAGGAAAGTATCATAGAAGTTTTGTGTTTCAACACAAAGCAGAGTGACCATCAGACTGAAAATGTGCGTGGTATCTCATGCAAAAGAAATCACCCTGGAGAAGTAAGGGAACGCTCTCATCAATTCAATGAGAATTTGTAATTAAATGCACCAAAGCCAACAGGGTAGTGAGTGGAAGTATAATCCAAGGCATATGAGAACAAAGAAGGTGTATATACAAGAAAGCAACTGCATAGATGAATCAATGATTCATAGCATGAATGATCTCAGATGGCAAGGAAAACCATTCACCAATTCTATCTGTAGATATGTACACAGAGGCAGAAAGACCCTTACCATTCCCATGAGGAAAAAAGAAATCTAGACCAGCTCTTTCTGTTGTGCAGGCCATTTCTTCACCTGTGATAGCAGACTGGATGAACCACTGATAACCAGAACCAGGACCTCAAACTGACCCTTACTGCATCCACAGACTTCCAATATAGAAAAGAATTAAATGGCATCCCACAGAAGCATAACTTCCAATTCACATGGCTCATGGAGAGGAATGAGGGACTGTTTTATGTTGTATGTGCACAATTGGACAGGAGGAGACAAAACCTTCTCATCTAGGACCAGAAACCTTTGCTTTCAGTACTGCTCGATACTTGAATGTTGGTGAATGCAGGAAGATCGATGTCTCTACCAATGACTTTTGTATTGGAAATGAAAACATTCTTGCTGGGGTGGAAGATATTCCCTGAAGGATAATCTTATTAATGGAGAACAGTTACTTCATGGAAAAGTTTCCAAGTTTACTGCCAGCAACTGCACAAAATTATTCAAATATCTTCTTGTGTTTTCATGTAATTCCTTTAAAAAGCTTCTCTGAAGCCCATCATCACGCTGAGCTATAAATTGCATTGAAGTGGCTTAGAGAGGTATGATTGTTTAACATGCTGTTTCTAAACAAACAGATAAGGAATTGGAAGAAGGACTGTTAGATCAGAAAACGTGTTCTGAAAGCCACACAGTAGGTGTACTGTGAAGGTGAATTTAGGGCTCTGGATCATGCCTGCAGTCTGGTGTTCATGCTGCCAGATTGCACTGCCTCTCACAAGGTGTGTACTATCCACAGCAGGGGTTGTGTCACATTATTGTTTGCAATCAAATCCAATCCAATTCCCAGAGCTTGCTTGCATAGCTCATCCATTATAAATCGTATACCTGTCTAGCATTTGTCACTTTCTGCAGAGCTTGGAGCCTGATGGAATTTCAGGTGATACAGTAGTGCTATGTCTGCATAAAAGATAACATGCACTGCCTACCTCACAGGAATCTTTTTTATGACTTACTGGCTAACAGCTGCGTAAAACTTTGGCATATTTTAGTGAAAAGTGCTACTTTCACAATTACATTCAAGAATTAAAAAGGCTTGCAAAGAATTGCAGAAAGTTCTTTCTGCGGTTAGAAAAGTCAACATAAAGTACATAACTTTAAAAGAGAGACACAACTAAAAATGCATGCAAGCTATGAAAAACTGTGAGGAAAAGCCACAAAAGCTATGTGACATTTCAACTATCCCTAAAAAAATACATGTTGAATATACCAGGTATCCAAGAAGACAGTAAATATAACTAATATCTGTGAAGAAACGATGGCATGAGGGGTTTTAAAACCTGTGGTTCAACGAACTTCTTGCTTGCTGCGGTGTTTCCATGAGATCACCCCATGGTTTATGATCCTACTTTAGGCAGATTATACTTACTCATCAAAGCATTTACATTAGAATCAGAGGCATGGAGTTAAGTGGCGCAAATCGATAGTCAAGAGGCGGTGAAAGCAAACTTTCTGATCTCCTAGGTCATCTACTGCAATACTTGTCACAGACCTCAGGCTACATTGTGGATTAGAGAAAGTTATGACCTAAGGTACATACTCCTCCTTGACTTTCTTTGGGGGATACCTTAGGCATAGTGTTGCCATGCATCTACAATATTCACACAAAATGTGTCATTTCATATTCCATTCCTCTGCTGGTTACCTGCACAGGAAACTGAAATGAGATGAAAATGCCCTTCTGCCAAGTAGAGTGTTACAATGGGGAAAATTCACCTCTGATGCAACCATGCTGAAAGAAGCAGTCTGATCCGTGACAAGGGGATGACGGAAGCTTTGTCTTAGTGAGCAAACTGAAGGGGCTCTGTCTTCATTTCCCAAGCTTGATTATATTAACTGAAAATAGTAGCAATTGTCTACTGCCTCTGGCTAACATATTGTGACATAAGTAGGGGAATATCCCTGGTTATATTTTAAGTCAAAACATACATTTTAAAGTTTAATCATGATTCCTCAGAAAGCAAGGAACATAAGCGTGCATACAAATGTTTATAGAATGAAAACAATTTAAAATTAGGACTCCTTTTTCACCTTTCCTTCACAATATAAACTCAGATTCTTAAGACCTCTACACTGCTTGGCAAAAGATCAAATTAATATTCAGGGATTCAAATTGTATCTAGAATCTGCTCTTGTGGATAAGCTTCACATAATGTCTGATTTATTTTATTAATGTTTTGTGCATGTTTGTTTCTGTGTAAAGAGGAAGGAGGGGTAGGAGGAATAAGAAACAATTTTAGCTTACAAACAATTGTGCTACTCTAGCTTCTATCCTCCTATTTACATAATTGCATAGTTGTTCTTCAGTGCCTTGATACAATGTACAATGGACTAAAAAGAAGAAAATCATACATTAAACCCTTTCCTATTTGACTGAGCACAGAACTTGACTCCTGCCATTTCAAGGGCTTAATGCCTTTTTCCACTTCCCCAGTAATGGAGAATGGATTTGCATTGCCTTAAACTGAAAAGTGTAACTAACTTAAGCATCTGGGCTTGAGTTTGAACTGACATGGCCCGCTTTTTTTTCCACCCTGTTGTTTCTCTTCTAATGAGGTTTATGCCTTTCTTTTCTTTGAAACAGATTTCTAAAGATTGAATACACACGCTGAACAAGCTAATGCAAGCCCGCGTTTACATTCTCTCCCTCCTTGGTAATGAGGGGTAGGTTAGCCAAACACCCATGTTTTTCCATATGCTCGAATTTTCTTTTTGAGAGTAAAATGTGAGTTCTTTTAAATATGTTAGCATCCTCTTTGTGAAAAAAAATCCCTAAAGGGCTGGACTTGTGGCTGAAGAGATTAGTAATGGGATACAGAGCATGTTATTTCTAAATCCCTGGTTCAAATACAGCCTAGGTCAATATAGGGAACAACATTCATTGAACTTTATTGGTGCTTTTGCATGTTTTCTACCTTATAGAAGATGTATTAAATGTATAGAAATCATATTCACACGCAGATATCCACTGAGAGCCTGTCTGCATTGGAAGAAGTTTGCCACACAGTCAAGGTAATAAATTGATGGTCTCACAACATCCAATGAGGAAGATCAAAAAGGCTATGGTCTTGAATGGCATCAATTGACATCTTTATTTGCACTTTCAGCAGAGAGGCTGAGGATGGAAAGAGTACACGGATCAAGTCATCTCCTTGTTTCTAAAGGTGATCCCTCAAGGTTTCAGCTGCAAAACACACACGGGGTTATGGGGAGAAACTTACGTCACCAACAGTCCTCTGTACCAATTCTGCTGATAAACAGAGGACTTCGCTTTCTAGTGTTGTCATATCCAGCATCGTTCATGAGCACTAAATTCACTTTAAAGAATGTAGGCAATAAAAAGGAAGTGTTAAGAAGAAAACCATCATAATTTATGTGGTGCCTGTGGCGTCTCTACATTTTGATGAATACTAGAACTTCCCTGAAAAATGACCTACTGCATTAAATAAATCTGACATTTTTTTCCTTACCAAACCTTAAAATGTGCAATAATCCACTAAAATCTTAAGGAAAAAAAAAAAAGAAGAAAAAGTTATTCTAAGGTAGAGAGCTTGACTAAGTATCAGGACAAGTATATTTGGAATAATTCCCATTTTAAGATAATCTAGGGGCTATTTTCCTCTAGTTTATTACAACACACTGGGAGCAAAGTTCCCTGAGTGTATGTTAAAAATTTCATTAACCTACTTAAAATGCCCAAAGGCAAGAACAAGCTGGAGAAATTAGACTTTAATAAGCCATTTGCTTTCTCAGTTCAAACAGGACCTTAGGTCTCATATTGTACAAATGGTTGAAACATTAACTGGAGCCGGGGTATCATCAAGACACAGGGGATCAATCAGGATGACTTGTCTTGGGACTCTCATTCAAAGACAGGCAATTAAACATAGCATGACAACACTGTAAGCGTTTGAATGCCAAAGTCTGTGTGTCAAGTAAGTAATGTCTAGGTCTGGTAAATTCCTAAATTTTACCAGCCTTTTTTTTTTTTCTTTTTTTGTGAAAACATGACTCTCTCACAGATCAGGGGTAGGATCTTACTATTAAGTCCTTATGCCAGATAAAAGCAGTTTTCTAATTACTGAGTGCAGAACCAGTCCCAGATTGTCTAAGAACAAAATAGTAAATCAATTTGAGTGGCATGGTGTTCCTACAGGGTGGATTTCCAGACCATATTGAGCCTACGAGGATGTTCCTGTGAACCGGAATTTAAGATAACCTCCAAATTCGTAGGAGAAATTCTTCAGGACTCCTTAGAAAGAAACTAATCAACAGTGAAAACATTATCATCTAAAGACCAACAGAACCCAATGCAAGATTTCACAATTGAAGGAATATGACAGGGAATGGATGAATGACACAAAAAAATTAACTTTGAAACAACAGTCTGCTGACTCAGAGAACAATGACCATGATTTATAATGGACATAAGACAAAATCTGGGTATTCTCTGCACATAAAACCTTTAATGATAGGAACAGCAGCTTGTTTTTGCTCTCCTTGACTCTTTCAGATCCTCTAACGTTGATGGGAACCATAATTTCAATGGCACTTATGCAGACTAAGTGTTTGACATACTCAGGTAGGAATACTTGTAGAAAAAGCAGTGCAACAACAGACAGCCGCAGAAGCCTTGGAAGAGGTTGTGCTGAATCCTGTCCTGCAGTTCAGAGAGCCACAGGTCTTCAGTCCACCAGGCATCCTGCCATTTCTCCTGACAGTGTGCCTATGTGAGGCTTTGGGGCAAAGTCTCGTCAAGAGGAACTTGTTGAACTGCCTGGTGGCTTCAGAGTGATTTTGCATTCTTTCAGATAATAAATCTGCAGTTGCATCTTCTGTAATTGTTTATGGTAAATGGCTCTTTGGACAAAGAAATATTTATCCAGGTAGCTTCGGCAATGGTTCTTTGAAGATCAGGAATTACAAGAAGTCTCTTCAACGAGTCTTTGAAGTGAATGATGTTTCCTTAACTAAAAGTGAAATTACCATAAGTGAAATGTACCGGGTATTTTGTACATGTGTTTGTTTGCGTGGTTTTTTTGAACAGTGCAATCAAATAGTGGATCAAAGTGTTTGTGATTTAAAAGGTTGGTCTGCATGCCAAATTTGTGAAAGTGTCCTGGGAATGGGAAAGGATCATGTCACATTCTCCCCGCCTCAACCAAAGGAAGCAATATAGGCTACAGGGTCCAGCAGGTGATTTGGTATGAGTGGTTGCTTTCATGTCTCAGACACTCATTATAACCACGTTTCTATCAATTTTCACTTCCAGTCTTTTCTGAAAGCTAGTAGACTTGGAATTCTGTTTTCTATTAAGAACTCCAAGAGTCAAGCACCTGTAAGTTCTGTTCCCTATGTATGAATTCCAGACAGAGAAGTTAGCTGAACAGCAGTGAGAAGAGGCCATGGAATGACTCAGAAAACAGCAACATATACACTATAAGAAGAAAGGGAAAAAAGTGCAGCTCAGCCCACTTCTTCTCTTTACAATCAATAAAATTACAACAGCAAGTACAAGAACCAGGTGCAAAAATGGCACTGCTACCTTGCTGCACACAAATTCTCTGCTGTAGCAGTGACTTGAGCTTCAACCTCGTTAACAGGTCCTGTTTTTCTCAATATAGCGTTGAACTTCTGCTTTTACCCAGACATGAAAAATTAAAAATAGAAGTAACAGGGTCAAAAAGGTGGTGAAGAACACAAAGCAAAACAAAACACGTGGCTGCAATGCTCCCAGTCCCTGTGTAGAGACTGAACGCCACTCCTCACCAGCTTGGACACAAATGCAGTACCATGTTGAGTGTGGTATTCTTCATCAGTCATGGAAGAATAAAAATGGACTAAAAAAAGTCCATGACTTTGTCTGAGTCACAAGGGGCATTGCTTTAATACCTGTGGTCCAGAAACAATCTCAAGCACAGGTTGGTGAGGAGGTGCTGTGCTAGGTGCTGCAACATCACTGTGTGAGCAGAAGATTGAGGTGTTCTTTCTTTAGATGAGGGATCAGTGTTTCTCTAGACTATGCAACTACCTCCACACTAGAAATTATAGGAGAGCTGGGAGATGAACTTTAATTTGGTAATCTGTCATACCACAAGTTATTCCTGAATGCATGTACCGCCAGCAAGGTACCTGATGTTTGCCTACTGTTGACTCACAGTAGCTCTATTCTGCTGTCTTTAAGAATTTTCCATGGTTTTTATTATATGCCGTGCATAATTAGGAACATTGCATTTAGTTATGTGCATTTCAAAATATACCATAGTATCTGTAGCTGCTTTTTTTTGTAATATTTAAAATGACTACAGGTCAGTTTGAGGCAATCTGTCTATATCCCTTTTTCTAGTTTGTTTTACTTGCGGAGAGATTCAAAACAAAGTTAAACAGTAGGGAAGCAACGGTTCTAGGCTGTGCAGCTGGTATTTGACACAGATGGACTGACTGCTCAGTTTTAGTTTGCAGTAAAATGAGGGTGGCTGAATATCAGATTTCTTTCCTATCTCTACAGCTCATCAGCCAAACATGCTGCTGCTTCAGATGCTAATCCTAGTTTGGCTGTGCTTGGCATCTATCACCTTTGTGCAACAACAGTGAATTAGGTGCTCTTTGGGTGCTCATGTGCTCCCATCTACCTAATTTCCTGCTCACTGATGAAATAAACAACCTGGTTATTCACACAGATAAACTGCTCATCAGTAAAGAATTTGGGTGGGAGATTTAGGGAGAAGATTTTATAGTCAATCCTCATTCACAGGCTGTGAAGTCAGTCACACTTCTGTGTTAGGATGAGCCCCATGCACAGCTGAAGAGAAGGACTGGGGAGTCCAGAAAAGCAGCTGCATTGTGCTGCCCAATCAATGCATTGTCCACTTCATGGCTTCCAAAAGCAGATAGGAAACCCCATGCTGTTTGATAATTAATACATTTTTGTACACTGAAAAGTAGCAGTGTAAGCCAAACTCCATCTAGATCTTACTTTTGCTCTTCAGTTGCTTCTTCGAGGTTAATTATTTTTAATTTGAAAGGAAGACACAAAAATTAATAAAAGAACTTCCACTTAAATAATGTGTTTATTTACACAGAGCAGGAGTCCCCAGTTGTAGAAGGAGAACAAAATCCAAAGGATGTAAAGGATGAATTTGCAATTGGCAAAAAATGTACTCAAAAAAAATTCACTATTTATGTGCACCTATTCAGTCCAAACACAATATTGGTGCCCTTTTGATGCAGTAACTAATACCTTATCACCCTTATAAATGAAAATACTTGTTTTTCCAGACCAAGGAATGGAAGAAAAGCTGAATTTGGTTGCTAATCAGTGATTCTCCAAAAAAACCAACACGAAGCTAGTCTTTGCCTTCCTTAAGGCAACATTGCTCTAATTTTAATATTCAGAATAAGGAAATATTTTAAATAAGAGTTTGTGTCTCATCAGCTGCACATTAGCTATACCAAATCTGAATGATACTACAAAACATTACCAACGCATTAAAGCCATTATACATATTAAATACACCTGCTATTAATGGCATCCTTTTAAGAATTATAGAAGAATCCTCCAGAATTCGCTCTAAAAATACAGAAAATTCATAAGAAAAGGTATCCTAACAGGCATATTTTTTTCCTCCTATAAAAACATACTGGCAGTGATGTATCTGGGTTGTGTGAAGTTTTCAAACGACAACTACAATTTTCTTTTAAAATTTTCTTCTATTCCACCTTTTCATAAAATAATGCAAAAGCTACCTTTAAACTGTAGAGAATTAAGAAAATTTTGATGATAATGAAAATACTGGTCACAATGTGAAATTGATTGCTAATGTATAGCCATAGATAATGGTATTTGGGAGTGGAGGGCAAGAGGAGAGAATTTTTTGTTCACAAATTTCCTTCCTTTTGAAATTAGTGAATTTCTCATCCTCTTACAAAAGCCCGCCGACAAGTGTAGGTAAAACCACCACACCAATACTGGGCAAATATCATTACTATATTTAGTGCACTAACTCCAATGCCAGTTAAATGGAGATGAGCTTGTTTCAAAAAAGTGTGTTTTAATGAAAAGCCTGGACCATTCAACAGTATAAAACAAAGAAATACATGTCAGTGCCGATACAAGATCTAGCTTTTTGCTTAAATTAACTTCTAATTTTAAAAGTTAGTGGAAAAAGCATTGAACAAGTGGGATGAACTTTCTGTCATGGCAACCCTGAGAACAAAAGTTGGCACAGTTAGTGCACATGGAAATCTGAAACCACTGCTTTAGATTTGTTTTGCCAGGTTTTAACTAAGTAGATACAAAGACTGTTCCTTTCATTTTCAGTGCCAGGGATTTTGTCTTTACTCTGTTGATTTTAATAGCTCGCTCAGAAGCTTGGAAATGAATGCTTCTCCCATCATCAATTTAAAACTTTTCCATTTGCCAACTATGAATGTTTTTTCTACTGTGCGTTTTCAATGAAGCTGAAATGAATATGTGTCCCTTTGATTTTCCATCCAAGTGCCAGGGAGCATGGGGCAAACTATTTTTTCATCTCTATCCTTGAGGCAGAGCCAGGTCTAGCATCACTTGACCACGACAGTACTCCTTTCCTCCCCTCTCTCCCACAGTCTTCAAAAATATAGACAGTTTTGGACTCGTGTTTGTCTAAAGTCTGCTTGGAAAGATCAGCTCTGCAGAGGTCCCCCAGCCTTCTATAGGCTATGGCAACTCCTATGGCCATCATCTCCAGTGGATCAAACACTATTCTTTTCATACAGAACCTTCTCTTTGTGCACATGTGGCCCCAACAGCTTCTCTTCTCTACCAGCTGTAGACATATTTACTTCTTTATAGCTTATGGAACTTTGACGGCATGCCAGCAATCCTCACCTTTGAGCAGGGAACTGAAGCAAATGCAAATCTGGCTAAACATTGTTGTCAGAAAATAATATTATACATGGGATTGTGAGAAAAAAAGCTGTGCAAAAGTTGTGTAAATTCCTGCCTGTATTTTTTCAGGAATGTTTAGGGATGGTTTTTTGGCAATAGCTACTCAATCATTAGAGCTTTTGAGAACTGCATCAGGAAATAGTTAAAAAGATAAGACCCATAAGTGTAGGCTAGTGTTCTGTAAGCAGTCATCCAGTGCAAAAGATTTCATTAAGAGGTTTGCAGCATACACTGGTGACCATTTTATGTATATGGATTATGGATCACATGGATTTGCAACTCATAAAGAAGCTAATGCCAGGAAAGCATCGTAGGTCTTAAAGTTTTACACTGGAAAACTAAGACTGGGAGCCAAGAACATAAGACCTCTGATATTTGTGAATCAATACTGGTCCACAGACCAGTACACACAAACTCAGAATTAATTTCTTTTTTTTTTTTTTTATGCAGCAATATTCTTAAATAGATTAATTCTAGCACCTCTTAATCATCTCGCACAGTGAAATGACATCTGACTTCATGCAAAACAGCTTCAGGTGGGAACTTTGTTGGTTTAACTGATGTCACAATGATTTTCAGATTTGATCATAATATACCCACAAAATAGATAAGCTTTAGATGTCGGCATGATACTGTCACTCTTCAGCTGCAACTGGGAGTGGCCTTTTTGTTGTGTGCTGTCTAATGGGTGCCTTGCAGACCTGCATCTCACTTGACTGAGAGGACTCAATGTTCCCCCGTCAATAGCTCTGAGAAGACCACAGGGAAAATGTGCAAGGCACCACCTGCATCTTGTGCCAGCATGGGTATGAATACACACCACATGCCACGGAGCAGCTCTCTCCTGCTGAAATTCAGAAGAATGCCATTGGCTCACGTACTGATCTGCAACTTTAATTTTCCCACAGAACACTTTAATCAGAAACCACTTTCATAATTTGTAAACACTGCCAAATGTTTGATTCCAGGCTGTTTAAGTGATCAAACCTTTGAGTAGAAAAATAAAATAAATAACAATCAAACCATCAAACAAAGAAAGCAGTTATAAATAATTAAATATGCTGTACTGACACATACTATTCCCATCTGGATGCTGTTCTTCCAAGATATAAAGCACAGCTTTCCTAATTAGGAAAAAAAAATTTAAAATACATCCTGTATGACAGAACAAGTCAGATCAGAAACAGGGAGTTAGGACTGACTGTCTTATACATGAAGATCAGCACCTGGGAATCCACTTCCTATTTCTGAACATACCAGACCTGCACCACCATGGGCACAGCAGTTAATCTCACTGCCTCACTTTCCTGTTCTATAAAAGAAAAAGAGGGATAATAAACTTCACTTCCCACACCACAGGAAGCTAAATTAGTGAAGTACAGCAATGAGTGCTAAAATCTTCAAAAAGAAGGGGGTCAAAGATACACAACATTTTATTTCCCCATGGAAAAGATTGTTGTAGAGCTACCACCTACATGGTGTTAATGAGAGATGGATGATTTAAAAGCATCCATTGTTTTTTCTTACTTTTTGATATTGTCTGGGTAATGCTTTTATTCCCAGCAGCTCATAGAACTTTTTGAGATCTACAACAAGCAGGATGTCTTTTAAGATGAACTCTCAGCTTAGGCACATTTTAGGCACTTATATCACACTGGATTGAAAGGATACCTCAGAATGAACACCAATCCCAGATTTTCTGGAAGATTAACACTTAGATTTCATTGCACACCTCTATGAGCATCTCTGTAATCAGAGACGCACTAATGGAACTATCTAAACTAAACTAGCTAATGATAATAACAATAAAAAAGTCCAAAAGAAAATGTCACCAACAAGGCATCAAAGATAATAAAGTGATTCCTCCAGTGCAGGAAGCTAGGCCAGAGAAACAGGAGGATGACAAAAGAAAATAAAGACAGGAAAACAAATTCAAGGGCGATAACTATAGGACCCCGGTGGGCTTGTTATATGAATAGGCTGCAGGCAACCACATCCTGCTGCTGTGATGCTTCATAAATTCTATCATCTTGTTAAGAAGCTGAAGACTACTGACCTCACTTCTTCTGCTAATAAGACTGGGCTACTTTGTCCCCAGACTTTTAGGATGCTTATGAAATTCAAGCCATTGTGTGAGCCTCCTTCTTTCCTACACCAGTGATTACTGCCTCCCAAATTATAGAAGAACAAATGGGAAATGGAGACTCCTCTCCCTCTTTTGTGCAACAGTCCCTTCTTTCCCTCTTCCTAAACCCTTGTAAAATATTTTTCAGGCTCTCAGGACCAGCGATGCTAAGACTCGCTTGGTTTCTGAATATATTACAAGTAATCATAGTAATAAACCAAGAAATCTGAGTAGATTTTATGATGTTCACATATAGGTATGACATTTATACATACTAGAAAGACCTTCATGCATTATATAGCCTGTGGAGGCAATATTCAGGCATTTCGTCCTAAGAGAAGACATAGCAAGTGTCAGAGGGCCGAAGAGAGAGCAGCCACAAAAGTGTTTTGGAAATACTCTCCAAACAGAAAGACTACACAGGCTGTGTACACAAAAGCTCTCCTTATTGAAGTTCAAAATAGGAGAAAACAACTACTCTTAGCACTCAGTTTTAAGGAGGAAAATATACAAAGGCAGCCGAGACAAGGTCCAGCCAAGCTGGCTACAGCCACTCATGGTCATGAAAAATCCAGAGAAAGGCAGGCCCGTGATTTTTCCTGTCCATATTTTGCATCATTTTCTTCCCAGTCCAAAAAGGCACAAGACAAATCAAGGCAGCCCTTTTGTCTTTACACAACCAGGCAAAAATGCGTTCACAACATAAAAATCGGGGAAGGCTTGTCCGTCAGCTGCCTACGGCTTTTAGTGTTCAGTAATGTAAGTGTGTACCAAGGATGTTCCTTTAAAATTTTACAGTATGCAGCTTAAAAAAAAAGATCAACCATAATTTCCTTCTAGTATCTCCATAGAAATCACTGGCACTGGGAAAAAAAGTACCAAAAACCAAACCCTCATAGACTCCTTCTTTTCCCACAGACATCCTCTTACCCTTAAAAGTTAAAAACCTCCAATGGTCACCTCTTGCAGCTGGTGGATTACATTACAGATGTCCTTGCTCAGTACCCTTACCTTTAGTATGTCAAAACAAAAATGCTGCAAATAAAAATATACAAATCAACACAGCTGACGATGACAGTAAGACCAAACTCTTCTCCAAGTTTCACAGAGCAATAAGGACAGTGTAATGGAATTTGCACTTCTGAAACAATGAGGAAAATGCAGCCTTTACTTACATAGTTCTAAGAGCTCTATGTCTTTTGGATATGACTTTCTCTTTGCTCCAGTTGTGCTACTAATGCTGCTCAGCACTTGCTTTGCCACCCTTAATAGGTAATACAGCAGACATCCACTGTCTAGATTTACTGTCCTTTCCAATAAGGAAGGTATGTAAATTCTTAGTAATGTACACAGCAATAAAACTTCAAATAAAACAGTAAAAACCAAACCAAACCAAACTGAAATACTATAACAAGTCCAAAAATCCTGGTTTCTTCCTGCCTTTTTCATAGCTCCTACATGGGATCAAATATTATCTTTATTGTGTTGTCACTCTCATTAAACAAAGGCAGCTTATATTTAACAATTTCATTGTTTTCTTTTCTACGTTACATAAGATGATGTTAGGAGTCTCCTGAGTGTTCTCAGATAGACCCAATCTGTTCCACCTTGCACAGTCCAGTGACCGACTTGACTGACATTCCAAAATAGCCCTGTGGAGTATTAGGTACCACCACCAGCTGTTTCACACGGCTCTTTGTGCCAGGGACACTGCACAGCGCAAAGAACACTTACAGGAGAAGGGTGCACACGCTTGGACTATGTACTCAAAAAAAGGAAGGAAGGAAGGAAGGAAGGAAGGAAGGAAGGAAGGAAGGAAGGAAGGAAGGAAGGAAGNGTAAAGATCCAGAGTCAAATGTGACTGGCACAGCCATAATTCTTTATGAAGTAGCAGGTAAGATTGATTGTCAAGGGTCAAAAGGCTAGGTCAAACTCTGCTCATTCGTCAGCTGAATGTCATTTTTGTTTTCCCTGTCACCGGATAGCTTTAAAAAAAATTGCAACTCCTTCCTCATTATCTAGGACTTGGGTCCCTTCCTGCCATCCAGTATTAATGAAATTGTGCTTCAAGCCTGGCCTTCATCTTTGAGGTTCTTCTTCATGTAATTCTTCCCTTTCTTAAGTACCACAGACTGAGGACAATTTTAAAGATTGCTTTCTCACACACAGTAGTTGGAAAATTGCTGCTACAGTGAGAATGATTTGAAAACATACATGCAGTATAAATGTCTGAATGAACAAAAGTGTAACTAAATCATAGCAAGTCCAAAGCCTACACAACAATGTAATTGAATCATGGTTAAATCTCTGCAACTCATATGGAACCCTTAAAAACAACACGATACAATACTTTGAAATAATTTATGAAACATCCACCACCACACTTTTTTGTTATAATTACTAGCTATGCACCACTGGAATAGCATTAATACTGAAATTATCTATCAATTTACTGTGAATATGATTTATATATGCCTAATTCAGGTAAAAAAATAGCAAATAATTCCCTTTGAAAAAAATTTTAAAAAATTAAACATCTAAATTAATTGAAGTTATATTACACCTATGTTGTAAAGTTTCAGCTGGCTGGAAATGGGATGCCACCCGAAGGATGCTTCCTCAAATAAAACCATTTTGTATCAAAGGTACATTTAGGTGGAGTTATCCTTTTGTGAATTTATATAAAGGCAATACTCACGTGTTTATTCAGTGCTTTTCACAAAGGGATCTCAGGGTAGGTTACACAAACAATTAAGCCTCCTCTAAAGACTATCCCTATGAGAACTGCCTCTGTGTTTACAGGAGCAGAATCAGGAACCATTTGGTGACAGAATGAGAGGATTTACTAAATTAATTTTCATTAAACACATTGCTGAACAGGGTGGTTTAAGTATGTTGACTGATTGACATAAGACCTCGTTTTAGTTAGGAAAATGACCTTTTAAAATATTTATAATCACTCTTGGGCAAAAATATCCTGAAATTCTGTGCTAAATTGGCATAGAGTAAAATTTCGCACAAGTCTAATTTCCCTACACAAGCAAATGTGGTCATCTCAGTGAAACTATCTGCATGAATGGCATCTCAGACAGAGAATTCAAAATGTTTTATGAAAAAGATCAGTTTTAACTGTGAAGAGCTGATAAAAATAAATGATAGCTCAAAACAAAAGAAAAGGTTTCAAAATGCACTCTCCATCGGCAACTTGGGAGAGCCATTTCAAGGCCTGGCTCTTGCAAGAACACAGGCTAGTCCCTGCTTGCTTCCAGCCACAGACAGAGGATAATACCCATTTTAAGTGTACATAATTCAGCTCACGGAGTAGTGAATCACATAATTATTTAAAATAGGCACAACAGGTTTACAAGTTGAAAGTAATTAGTTAATTCAAACCTTAAGAGCACCTGTGATATTCAAAAGCCAATGGTGATGTTTAAAACATACCAATTTTAGGAACTTCTGGTATTTTTTGACCTGACTGGGTTTTCAGGGCATGCAAAATATGATGTGCTTTCAAAATGTTAGCCAGAATAACTCCGTTTTGACAAAATTAGAGGAAATTTCAGCAAAATAAAAGAAGGGCAGTGAAGGGAAACGAAGAGAAAAAACATTCTTATACAAGGCTAAGTTTTCCTTCAGGATGTTTTTTCACTCCAAAGTTCTAGTAGCAACAAAATTTGACTTCTGAAGTTTGAGGTCAGATGAGAATGGCAATAATTAGAATTTGAATAGAAGGCTTGTCATTAAAATAATTTTGCTTAGAGCACTGTGTTTGACAGTACATTGCTCGTCTAGCCACATTGCAACGTGGACATTCTTCTGCATGTGTGCTGCACTGTATCAGTTTAAAGCACAGAGTACTCTGCATCACTAATGTGGGAAGCAGAACTAAAGGATCAGTCCCAGGGCGTAGATAAAAGTAATTGTAAAACAGAGTTGGGCTGTATCCAGGAGGGCCTGTGTTCATTATGTAAAATGACTGATTATTTTAAACCAGCTGGGTTTTGCATGGGGCCTTGTTCACTGAAATATTAATAGATGACATTTAACTAAACAGTACAACAGAACTATGATAGTGTGCTGAGAACTGTCACCATAAACACACTTTACTTCCTCCAATAAATACTAATTCATAGCAGGCTGTTACCAAACTGCCGTGCTTTCACCTGAGAAGTATCAGGCTTCTCTACTACCCACAGCTCTTAGAAATTACACAAATCTCACAATTTGTTGGGGTTTTTTTTGCTACATCTAGCACAGAAACTGAGGAGGCAGTGAGTCCTTTATTTCTCAGGCAGGGGCAGAGAGCATGATTAGGTCCCTGTGGATATGACACAGGCAGCTGCTCTCTTCAGTACTCTGGAAGCAACGCAGATTGTCAAGCACTACTTTCGGGTGTGGTGAAATGCAAAGTTTTAGCTCCATAAGTGCATTGCTCCCATCACTGAGCTGAGGAACATTCGATAATTGCACAGAACACAATAACAAATGCTACAATTTTAGTGAAGAAGACAAGATGCTATGTGAGCCTTCACACCTGCTGAAAGTCAGTTAGTTCAGCTACAGCACTTTCACTTGCTTCTTTCTTCATACACTAAACTAGTCCCTTTGCTCCTTCCTTTCACAAAAAAATTATCTTTTAAATTTTCTTTTGTTTATATTTTTTTCCGCTCTGTATCCTTTCATTCTGTGGTTCCTCAGGGATCCCTGTATGGATTTCCTGGTGACCATCAGACAACATCTTTACAACTCTCATTGCATGAAACTGAACCATATAAGTGAAAAGCAGTTGAATTCCTCTCAATTTTGGCAACAGCAGTTTGAAAGCTGTCCACTGAGTTGAATTTAAAAAAAAAAAAAATCTATGTTCTTTTCCATAATATTGAAGGCTTCAGTTTTACAGGGAGACAATGAGCTAAATGTTATTCTCATCTGCTTGAGGACTCTTCCACCGTTTTTGGTCTTTCAGTTGTTGTATAATTATGTGCTGAAGGAGTAAACAGTAGTAAGCTGCTCTATCCTTAAATAGGGTATTAGAAGCACTTTCTTCTCACTATTGCTTTAATCAGACACTAATGGCATTTCTACTACAGCCTTCCCTGCCTGCCTGATTCTTACATGTCATTTTTAATACTGATGTTCATGTAACTTAAACCCAACTAAGCCAACTTTTCCTCACAGAAATTTGTCCTCTCACCTCCAATTTATTTCTTTTTCTGTTTTCTGCAGTATTATTATCATGATAATGGCTTTGCTATTGTGACATGAATAACACTTCTCTGATTGAATTCATTCTTCTGCTTAGCTGTGTGTCAATTCTACAGTTCGCAGATCCATGTAATACAAAATACCATCATTTTTCCCTGTCATTAGAATCTTATGCTAAGCCTGTTTCCTAACTGGTTGAGTACCTTTTCACCCCATCTGAACGTGCCATCTCATCTCATCCCCAATCCTGCTTCATAGCTCACACATGATGTGGATTTCTGTCTTCAGAATTTTTTGAGGTTTTGAACTGTAATGTATTGACTGAACTGAACTGTATTCCGTTGCTTAAGGTTTACATTTTCTTCATGAAATTTACATTAACCTGCCACTCCAGCAATTTTACGGTTCTCTCCAGTCATTACTTGGCCCTGATACTACCTGTATGTCCCCCTCTAATCTCCCATGATGAACTCCAGGTTTATGGCAAAACAGCATGAAATGACATATATGTTCTGATCATGATGATTTATCTTTTTCAATATCTCCCTTCCTTCTGTGGCTGTGCTTTAGGAGTCCTCAAGACAATCCTAAAACTCTATACCATGAGTTATGCAAATTAACCCCAAACTGGATTTTCTAAAAAATCAAGGAACCAACAAGCATGGACTTTGCAAGACAGAAGGTAAGGGTCTAGAAGGCTATAGTGAGAGCCATTAAAATAAACATGTGCTGTTTAACACAACAAGCAATATAGGGGTATTATTTGTCTGGCATCAAAAGAGGCCAGAATTAGGCAAACCCAACAAAATGAACCTTGAGAGCAATATTGTCCCTGAAAATGAGGCATTTAATGGATTCATTCTAAAATTGACTTTGGAAAAAATTCTGTACAGATAACCAACAGCTGGTGAACTCAGAGTTCTTCCATCTGCTTCACAGCAAAAATCAGCATATAATAATTAAAAGATCACAAGGGGTATTCCCCCTTCAACTTATTGCTGCCCCTAAGAGTTTCTTCTGTCATTAAGTGACTACTACCTATGCGTGAGAGAACAAGCAGAATGTGAGGAAGTGAAAAACAGGGCAGAGAACTGTTGCAATGAGCTGGTAGCGGGGGGATCAAATGACCAAGGGACCATGGTTTGGTCCGAGAAAGCCCCCTCCAGGTTTGTTGTAAGAAGCCTCTCCCATCCACTCTTAGGAATATTCAGGTACCCCTGCAAGGTGTAACCAAAGCCCCCATTCCTGCCCCTCTCTTCCCATCGGTTGGTTTTGTACTACCCGCCCCTTTCCCCCTCTCTCCCCAGGGGCTGTTTTGTATTACCCCGCCCCTTCGGGACTCCCTTATTACCCTCAGCTGAAGGGAAAGTTAGCTCTCTTGGTTCCTGGGACACCATGTGGGACCTTTCTCTTCCCTGGGGTCCTGCATAATAAAACCTACGGCAGTCCGGGCCGGGAGCCACCTCTCCACCTCTGGGAGCGCCTGAGCCATCACGGCCCTGGGTGGAGAACAGCTGGCTGGCAGGGGTCTGGCCCCGCCCGGGACCCCTCAGCTAAGGGGTTCTGCGGAAAACACAGCAGCTGTAACACCCAGCACCTCTGAACCTGCGTAGGCGCATAAAAGAGAGAACTATGGATATCGCTTCATTGCATTCTAAGATCATTTTTAGCATTGAATTGAAAGGTCTCGAAATACTCAAACCGTAAGCCAGATGATGCAATTATCACTTGAGCATAATTCCTGTTAACTGAAGGAAATTTGCCTGAGTAAGGACTGTAAGAACTTATAAGCTTCCCTCGTTACAAGATTATTCTTTATGCCTCGCAAGTATCATGAGTAGCTGGGGCAGATGACTACATAAAAAAATCATTTAAAGAAAGCTCACAGACCTATATGATTTCTTAGAATTGGGACGTAGGGCTTTATAAGAACTTTAATCGGAAACGTGTGGATTGTATGAATTTGTTGCTTTCATTTTCACACTAAATGGAGATTTAATATGACTTCTTTCATTTGTCACAAATGCACATAAGCAAGGCTGAAGGCCTAATATGCAAAGATCTGAAATAGATTTCTTCAAGAGGAAACTTTGCATTTTTGCAGTCGTAGCAATACTGCTATTTTAAGAAATGAGGATCAAATTAAATGTTTACTGCTGTAACACTGTTGCCAACAATGTCAGTAAATTTATGAACAGTTTATAATTTTAGCTGTCCTCTAGACAGAGGGTCATATGTGCATTAAAGTAGTCATAATAATCTGTCAGTAAAAATCTCCTGTAGCACTTTCATAGGAAAAAATGTTTGCAAGTTCAGCAGCTCACTTATGTACTAGCAGAACAGTTTCTCCCATGAAGTGGTGCAGCCAACCCCTCCAAAAAATAATTTCACTTTGACCTGATGTGCTAACTGAGATTTTAAGGCTTTTTTTTTTTTTTTCTTTAAATTTCCAGAATTCCTTTTCAGAATTCACCAAATACCACTCTTAACATACAGTCGTCGATTAGACAATTGCCTGCTCTTGCACTTCGATCTCTCCCCTGGAGAAATAAACAACTACTCTGACACAGGAGTCACTATGTATTACCTAAACTCAGCAGTGTGCAGAAAGTGAGAGGCTTTCCAAATACTTTTGGAGGCAAGATTCAACAAACTAAAGCTTGCCAGTCAGTGCATTGTCACTGTAGCTACAACTTCCTCGGGATTCGTACACCCCCATGTTCTCTTCTCCCTTTCGGATCTGCTCTCCCCACCACTGCAGTAAGCTACTTTTTGTAGGATCAGGCCCACCACACTGCTTTTGCTGTTTAATCTCAGGAAGCAGAATGGTTTTCAGACCTGAGTCCCTCTGTGATGTCACCTACCAGAGTACAGAAATATCAAATATTATCCATCAGTCAGCCATTCCTAGTGCTACTTGTCCCTCCTGGCAGGGTCACAGCACCAGCAAGGTCAGCAACAATCTAAAGTGCAATGTTCACTCACTAAAACAGAGCCTTCCCCTCTTACTGGCTTAAGAAATACAGAAAATGGGAGTGAAAGCATTCAGCTTTGAACACTTTGAACATTCTGCAGTGAGATGTCACTTGCTGAGACATTAGAAAAGAATTTCCTCACACACAGGCACACCGGCTAATTCATGAGATTCATGTTTTCCTTTGAGAGGAAGAATTGCCTTGGTTCACCCAGACCATTACACAAAGTGGATTAAAACAGTCACACAGCAGGTCTGCTGATGTCTTATTTCAAAGGCAGTATTCATGCTGTGGTCAAGGCAAGCCCAAAGAAGGTGACCCCTGTATCCCTGCCTAACAAGCATCCTCTCTCATACTAGATTAAAGATTACTTGCTTCCAATTCAACAAAAATGAGATGAACTTACTTTTGCCTGGGCAGTGCCTCTGCAACAGTCAACAAGTATTTAAACTGAGTATTTGGAAGTTTCAGGCTGAGTGCTTTCCTTTCTATGCCTTGCTTTAAAAATCCCAAACAAATCCAACTTGAAACAGCCACTGATGGAGACCCATTGAAGACAGTTAGAAAACCAGCTAAATGTGCTTGGACAGTTACATAAAGCCAAGTTCAGGTGAGGATATTTCTCTCTAACTCTAAATGGAAGTTTATAATGTTGGGGAAAACAAAGGCTGTTCTTGATTCTAGCCCCACACTTAATGCCTCCAGAATTAAGACCTGTGTTATCTCAGGACACCAGCTATTCAATCCACATTGCCAAGTACAAATTTGGCTACTGTGTCTCTAATTTACTAAGGTTATCGGTAAAGTTATTAAGCACATATCCTGGATATAAGAATATATAACCCCCCACATCTCCACTGAGTTTAAACAGACTCCTTCTAAATTATGGATGTTAAGTAACATTCTGGATGGATCCCTAAAGACTCTAATTATGAAAAAAAAGAACCTTTGTTTCTACTGAAGCCAAACTTCATTCTCAACACGTTATGTAAAAAATCCTGTTCCTTTGGTTAAATGGTCCTTCTTTTATTCCTATTTTTTTTTTCCTTGTATTGTGCTTTAGGTACATATTCTTTAAGTTACCTGGGGTGATTTCTAAACACTTTACATTTAATTTAGGATGTTTTATCATTTGCATATAGTTTAGAGTTTTATATCTTAAGTTTATTATCTTGTATTTAACTACAATGAATTTTATCCTCTGGTGTATAACTGCTCAGTTATACAGTTCTGGGCAGGGATGGGGCAAGGAGTAAGAAAAATAATCTCTCGCAACAATTACCTACTCTGAATGCAAACCTCTGAAATAAAACTGTTATTATCATTTTCACAATTATGTAAATATAAACTCCTTAGCATATTCAGTAAGAGAAGAAAAACACTTGATTAAACATAAGCAAAAAATAGCAAGTTTTAATGCAGCAGTTTATAAAATTTTTAATATTGTTTAGGTTTGGTTTGTTCTTTTCAGAACTGACCTTATTCAATATAAAACTTTTAATTAAGGGTGTTCTCCAACTACGTATTGTTGGCACACAGATTTCTGTACAGCATGTACCTGTTGATCAGAATGATATCCATGTATGCAAGACAGCTATCAGAAAAATAATAGACAGGCCATGGTAAGAGACAGCGAAATAAAATGTTTTCATAATTAAAAAAAGAAATATCAATAGTTCCTCTATAATCAGGACAAAGTGGAGGAACAGAACCACGTTAATAGTTATTCTGGGAGGCTACAGGATACTTGGTTTTGATGAGCTTTCTGGCCTTGTCATATTATAGTATTCACTGTATTGCGTATCTCGTGTGTTACCCAAACCACAAACTCATTTACCCTGCTGCTGCTACTCTAGACTGAATGGCAGGCATCAAACCTTCGTAAAACAATTATTTTGTCTTGCTTTTTAATAATTTGTTCTTCTTGGCGCAGCCACTGGATTAAATGGAAAGCTCACTTATCTAAACTTAGTGAAAAGAACTGCCCACTCCTGTGGCAGCTGTTGCTGGGGAGAGGGTTACAGCCTACAAAACAGGTTAAACAGATATGGCAAATTATTGCAAAGCAACTGATGCTTCTACTTAAACACTAGCCTAGGGACTCTCTGCAGGATCTGATATTGCTGTCTGCGTATGGGAGCAACAGACTTGTGCTTCTCAGATGTTTATTTTTGTCTTGCTTCTGTTCTTTCTGTTTACAGCACTTACTGGTTCCTGTGATTTTTCCTTCTTAGTCTCTTCTCTATACCCTCAACTGGGCAATGGGGTCTGCTATGAAACCTATCCCTGACTCTGCCTCTGCAGTGTTCCTGCCTTTTTGAATGTTCTGGGTAGTTGTCATACATCAGAAACACAAAGAATTCACTAATAAAGATACATCTTGAAGTAAAGCCTGTCCACTCATGACGACAAGACATCCTTGAGCAGCTCCACTATTCTTCTCTGTTACATCCATTTACATGGCTTCATCCATTTGTACATCCTGTGTTTAGGGCCTTATCCAGCAGTCAGTTCTTGCATGAAAAATTTATTAGTGAGATTACTGTCAGACATCATTTTCTGAAGGAGGTCAATGCTGGGGACTGGACATTAAGGTAGATGGATTCCTGGTCCAATGCAATATGGCAATTTCTGTATCCTTAGACTCCCCAAATGACTCACTTTTCAGCTGGAATGGTGCTTTACTGCCACGGCAGAATGTATGGAAGTTGTCTTTTTACATGTGACTGAAATTACTTTAGCATACCACATACCTTTAGTATACCACATACCTAAGTGTGCACTTAACGAGAATTATGGTAGGCCTTGTGCCTGCCTCATCACTCCTTGGTTGCTGATATAAAAAGGACAGCCAGGAAGCTGTCCCAGATGGGAGTCTGTGACTTCTTTCCCTTTTTCCCTGTGGTTCTGACAATTCAAACAACAGGAATTATAGAGATAATATGTAGGCACAGTTATGGTACATTGACTTGGCCAGCTGCATAGCCATTAAATGGCTTTATGACTTCCTTTTCAGGTACAGAACAGCTTCATGTTAAGGAGCGATCAGTTTAGTTATCCTTTTTCAGCTTAAAAGTAACAACAGTACATTTCTAGCATATGGGAGGATAGTTATATTCCAAGAAAAGCCCAGCAACATACAGTGGAATAGATACCTTCCTTCCATTATTACCTTCCTTCCAGTATTACTGAAAATTATTCCATGGGAAAATTATTCCCCATGTGAACACTTCCCAGTGCAGTACTGTTCTTGCTGAGAACATGGATATTATATTGACAGGAATGCTTCTCAGCAAGAAAAGAGCACAGTGATCATGCAACTGTGATAATTCAGTCACCTATGGAACTGCACCTGCAGTATTCACTTTGCTGGCAGAATATTAAGAACTGTTGCTTTTTATATAATTTCGTGGCTATGAAATCATTCCCTGGATATAGGAAAATATTCATGGCAGCAGCTGAACACAATGATCCTAGCTCTTCAGTCCAGGCAGGTGAATTCCCTCCAACCTGTCTATACAGACTAACACAAACGATCTGTCACATGGCAAGCACTGAGACACATTAGGTGCTTGGCAGGTGGAAGATGGCATATTGTTTTGCATGGCACATTGGAATTGACCCTTCAAAGCCTGAAACTATTTGGGCTTTTGGTTACAACCCAACCTAGTAACGAAGTAATGACTTGTGGTAGCACTTGCTACATTAATCATATTTATGTGTGGTAACAGATGCTGGATTCCTTATGGCTGCTGTATTGTGGCTCAGACTGGTATTAAAGTAAAAAGTCAGAGAGCTTGATCTGCTGCACTTACTTGACATAGCTGCTAATTTTCTCTTTTTCCACGCAACATTCCTTGTCTTTCCATCACTTTCTGTTTCCAGTCTCCTTCCTAGGCAGAAGTCAGAGATGTGATTGGGGACCTATGTTAATTGCCCAGTATGAGAATACTGCATTCTTGCATTGTGGCACAGAAATATCACCTTAATTACTTGCTGCTTTCCATACATTCTTATTGTTTTTCTTTCTTCTCCAAACATGTTTCATGGGTTTTTTTTACCAAGCCCTTTCAGGTTATTTGCATTTGCTGTTACACCTTTAGCCATAATCCCAAAGAAGTTTTTCCTACTGCACTGTCCCATTCAATCTATTTCATCTTCTCTCCTTTTTGGACTATGTTTGCAACTAAAGGCTTACTGTCCACAGAACATGATTGATTCAGAGTCATAAACATGCACGATGTTTTGCAGAAAAATAAAATAGACAGATTTCCGCCATGAGGAATTTACATTGTAAAAATTACTTTATTCTCTTCCCTAATTCTCCTCTTTTTCTGTCAAGATTGACAACATCACCTCAATCCCTTCTCCTCAGGCCTCCAAAGTAATCTCTAATTGATATTTTGCTCTAGCAAGAAGACTTTGTTTATGACTGACCTTCATAATTTGATTTGTTCCTCACTGGGCAAAACCACCTCTCTCATCTCTGCCTTTCTGACAATTCGTAGCTATTTGTGGGACTCCTTCAGCCTGTTTCTTTTCCCTGCATTGCAGAAGAATGCTGCAAAATTAGCAGCTATTACTCTTCCTTCACATGAATAATCTCACTTCACCTGTCTACTTCCACACCAAGCATATCTCTAATTATTTTCCAGATCTCATTGTGCTTGACTGTAATATTAAAATTACAGTTTTCTGAAATATCCTCTACTTAACTCTTGCCGTCTAAAAATCTCTTTTATTTAACCCTTTTCCCATCCTAGTCCTGGCTTCTCACCTTCTGGTCACCTACTCTGGTATTGGATTAGTTACCCGGTGATGTCCACTAAGTTTCCTGCTCTCAATCTGGAACCCCTAAATACTCCTCACTCAGATGGTCCATACCTCACTCAGGATCTTTCCTTCTTTAATCCTCTGCAAAGGTCAACCACTTACTGCAATTGCCATATGAATTGTACTGTACACATCTGTGGGGTTTTTTTCTGAGGCTGCTAAAGTTGCTATGGTTTCCAAACAGTTAGGATGCCTCTTCCTTTCAGTTTATGGAATCTCAATCCCTGCTCTTTTGTGCAGTGTAAAGGTTGCAAAGTGTTTTACAAAACAATGCAGTGTAACACAACTAATAACGACAAGCAAAAGGTAAGCAATGTACTTGGACTTGGGAAAAATACACTGTGGAAGCTTCACATTTAAATAGTAGTAGTCTTCATTACAGCTGTGCTGTCATTAGAGAAACACATAATTAAATCCATAGTCAGGGGATACTGGAGCCTAAATCCCAGTCAAACGTCAGAAAGTGTTGAATTACATCAAAGGATGCAACATAAACGGTAAAATGCTTCAGAAAGTGGTTAATTTCGGTAACAATTTCCTTGTACCTTTAATTTCTGTAAAATGTGAATTATTTGCTCATTATAAAAGCCCCGGTAGGAGTCTATTAAAAACCAACCAGTTAGGGCAGGATGCTTTTGTCAGATGTGTTTGCATTTAATATATGAAGTAGGAGGGGGACAGATGGAAGAGATGACAAATTATGGGATAAATTTTTACAGTTAAATGGTGGAAAAAAACCAACTCACAACAAAACAATCAAACAATCAGAGTTTCTAAAACATGCCGGCAATTCTTTAAAACTAAAAATATAATGTAAATAAAAAGCAGTAACCTTAATTTGGACCGCCTCATAACTGGTGAAGATGAATTAACATCTGCACATCATGCTGGTGAGCAATGAAGATTAGGTTCATCAGGTTCCTGATGTCATATAAAGAACTGAACTCTTACATCTTACTCTTACATTGAATCCACAGCTGAGGATTCAAAAAAAGGAATTACAAAAGCTAAAATAAGAACAAACCCTGACTAGGAGAGAAAAACATATAGGGAAAATATGAGAAAAATCATAATTTGTTAGCAAACAGGAATAATTAAGAATTGTTCTGTAAATAAGATGCTAAACAGAGTCCAATCCCAATCAAAGTAATGAAAAATATGGTATTGGATTCTCTTAATTAAGAAACAGGAAAATAAATAGCACCAATCAATGTGGCTTTATGAAAAACAGGCTTAGATGGACAAGCCTGACTACAGTCTTCAAGAGAGCTACCAGTTTGTTGTACGAAGAAATTGTGATGACATGAACTCCTCGGATTTCTTTTTAGAAAATCAGGCATATACCATAACAATATAGTACATGTCAAATGGATTAAGAACTAGCTAACTGACAGTTTGACACTTGGGCATAATTCTCTGAAAGGGGTATTTTTAACAGTGTCTTTGTGGATCAAAAGTAGATATAGAAGAATACAACCACTGCAATGAGCAAAGAGGTTTACATTTTCTCTCATAATTAATATTGTTATCTAACAAGAAAATATATAAGCATATATAAGCACAACAGCATATTGAGCAGTAATAAAAGGTAACCTGACTCACCAAGTAAGCTGGTTCCAAATCCCTTTTAAGGCAGCACAAAATGTACAATGATACACCAATGAACAAGGTAAGAGGGCATATCTCCAAAAGAACAACAGCCTCTTGCAGGCTAAAGCTGCTTATTTTGCTGCATTACAGAGCTTCCAGAGCACAGCTGTTTCCCAAAGAACTGCTGGAAGCAGAAACATCGTGTGCAAGAGGAGAAGAGTAACATTATTGTTGTGTTGCAGCAACTGATGAGACGGGTACTGGAGCACTGTATTAAGTTCCAGTGACCAAAGAAAAGAAGTTTTTAAAAAGTTCCCGAAAATTTGAAGAAATGTGAGAAAGAACTGTTACAATTGTTAGAGAAAGTACACTTTGACTTTAATTTGAAACGAAACCAAGCAAATAGTGAGTGAGGTCATTGTACTTCACTAAAAAATTCCTTGAAGCAGGCATAAGAAGCCGAATTCTATGTATATACAGACAGGAAATAAAGAAGATTGTAAGTAATGAAGGCCACTGCAACGCCCCCCAAAATATCACTGAAAAGCAGTGTTTTTTCCATTGCTCTGAACTCAAGTGCATGATTTTACACCTTTCTGCAAGAAATATGCTACCTTAACTCCAGAGTCTGCCAGATGAGAAATAATACTTTGGACAAAAAAATGGCTCTATAGTTCTAAACCGCTGAAATTATAAAACAAACAAGAGCGTAAATATACTTTCTGGCTAAGTATATGTTATACACACACAATGACAAAATGCAATACAAGCAACATTTTAGAGTAGAAAAAACAAATATCTCCAAACTCTAACATTAGGGATTTTGTCTTTGCTGTATAGATTTTGTGGAAGAAGTTGACTACAAAGGGAAGAATATTGATGTCAGTCTGTGAAAATCGGGGTGTTGAGGCTGTTTTGCAGTTCTCGTTACTGAATCACTGTATTCACTTCACAGGAAAGTGGTTTTCCCAGTGATTTCAGACTAACCATCATGTTATCATATGCCTAATTTGCCATGCTTATAAAGTGCTTTGAAAATTGCTGAAACCTAGCACATCACTTCTTTTTCTCCGAACTCCTTCTGGAGCTTCAGTTGGATGAAGGCAGTTATTGGATAGAGGAAGAAAGGGCGGCTCGTATTGCTTATTCCTACTATAAATGCTGCCTAACAGTTTAGGAGCTGTTTAGCAACTTCCCTTCTTAGTGAAGATATCTTCTTCTCTATAGGCTCATGATATAATTATCCCTTCTTTAGCCTTCTTTGCTCTCCTGCTTGACAGCACCCTCATTGCCCTCCTAATGTGCTGTAAATGTGAAAGCATTGCAGGATTTCATTGTTGCAGTTTTGTTGGGGAAAAAGCAACTGAATAGTTGCTGAACATGAAAACAGGGGCATACTCTTTAAAGCTTTGAGTAATTCAAAAGCATGGAGAGACAATGAATTGAATTCTGCAGCAGCAAGTTGCCGTTACTGTCTGCTCATGAGGTTTATAGGCTGGAGGCATGTCTTTATGCAGTCTGGTACAAATATGTGTGCATTTCTGGAAAAAAAAAAAAAAGTATCTTTCCAGTGTTACTACTCAGCCTCTGCAGAGAAACCTAAGAGAAGTGTGCCAGGACGTTGGATTCAGCAGAGGGCAAGCAAGATGTTTGGGGGACTGGAGCATCTCTCTTACAGGACAGGCTGAGGGAGCTGAGCCTGCTCAGTCTTGAGAAGAGACAACTGAGAGGGGACCTCAACAATGTCTATAAGTATCTGAAAGGAGGGTGCCAAGAGGATGTTTCCAGGCTCCTAGTGGTGACAAGCAGCAGGACAGGAGGCAATGGGCAGAGACTGATGTACAGGAAGTTCCACCTGAATATGAGGAAGAAGTTCTTCACTGTGCAGGTGACTGAGCACTAGAACAGATTGCCCAGAGAGAGTGTGCAGTCTCCCTCAGTGCAGATACTCAAGAACTGTCTGGATGCAATTCTGTGAAATGTGCTCTAGGATGACCCTGCTTGAGCAGGCAGGCTGGACCAGATGACCCACTGTGGTGCCTTCCAACCTCATCCATCCTGTGATTCTGTGATTCCAGAGGACATCCCATGTTAGTGTGTCCTGGCCAACTCTGGTGACACTTTGGGTTGGTCTGCCCCTCAAAAAATTGCTGACTTCACAGTTCTACAAAGTGAAATGTTTGCTGTACCAGGTGTGGGAGTGGGATAAGAAGTGAAAGGCGTTTGTCTCTGAGAAGATGGAAGTTCAGATCAATGCCCGAACACACTTCTTCAGTTATGACTTGGATTTTTTTTTGGTAACTTCAATATCTATTTTCTTAGAACTTTATCAGTTTCTTTTGTCACAAACTAGTGTGCCTTCCTGGCCTCATAACTGCATCAGGATAGCCTCGCATTTAACCAGTAGTTGTATCTTCTTATTTTGCTAATTACTTAATTCAGTAATCACACCTTCTTTGACACTATAAGATCAAATAAAGTTGTTTAGAGAATAATAGTAGTAGTAGTAGTAGTACTATTACTACTACTACTACTACTAATAATAATAAGTGCAAAAAATCAGAGGGAACTTAGTGGCATAGTCTTGGATGTTTATCCAAAATGTGAACCTATCATCCCAATGGTTTCTATATTAGCATGCAGAGAAAATGCTGTGTGGTAACTTTGTTATAATCTTAGTATGATATTAGCATCCATATTTTATAAAAAAAAATCCTCAATTAAACAGATAGTGAAAAAAAAAAAAAATTGGAATTTGCAGTAAAATTCAGCACTGTCACTTCGTACAGTACTTGCATGCCACCTGAGAAATGCCAAGCTGACTCACTCCATTTTCTTACTAACAATTACTTAAAAAATAACTAGTAGAAAATCTCTATTTGGTACCTGAAGAGTTAATCAAACCTTAGCTGATGTGAGGGACTTCTTCCCTGCACGTCCTCAGAGACAGTTGTAATTAATTTGATCTTCTCCAGTCATTAACTCAGATTCATAGTGAGCTCTCCACACACTGCTCTATTAATTCACTGGAGATCAGTTCTCAGGATTCATTTAGTTAAGCAGCACTGCTGGATTACATTTTAAAACCCTTTAAACTGGTTGTAATTGATGTCTGTTTATAGAAGCTTACTTTAATGGAGTCAACGTGAGATGAAAATCTACCATACTAGTGTAAGATAGTGCCTCGCTGTTTAAGGCATGTCTCCAGAGGCATCCGGTTAAATGAGACACTGCAAAATAAAATAAATTCCTCATTAATCACCAACCTAGTCTTGGCATTTAAAAAATATTTTTGGTCCTCCTGACTGCTGGTATTCTGGAAACAAATGTAAAGTAGATCTCTCTGTGCAGTAACATACATATTTGTTAGGTATTAGGACTTGATCCTGAACTCAGCCAACAAAGGTCCTGTTGGCTTCAATGTAAAGTTAACAAGGGTGAATGTCAAGAGCAATGTTTTCTCCACTAAAATCTCAAAGCAGCCAGCACACTGGCTGTACTTCTCATTGTCAAAGGGCAACATACTTGTGAGGAGCTGTTCCCAAAATACTGGAGCAACTAGACATGGACTGCATTCTCCAATTGCTGTTCAGCAATTAAAGCATCAGTAAGATAATGGTGTTACTGCTTCTTAAACAGCATGACTTTAATGTCTGTATTCTGCATACAAACGGTTATAATAATGGCATATAAAACAAAATACAGAGTTTGGTAAGAAATAGAGAGCTTGGAGTCACCTTTGAAGCCATGTAAGAGGAAAGAGTGCCATTTATTTTATTTCCGGCAGAAGACTGGAAATTCAACCAATCCTCTGCGGGCCATTAACTTTATGCATTCTGCTTCCACACTAGGACTATCTCATACCTGGTCATTTTGAAGAAAAGATAGAGGAGCTTGGGTCTGTCCTATCTATGTAGCTAGACAAACTGTGTAACGTAAGGCAAAATACTTCAGGTAATGTTTTCTGAAGTAGCTCATTGACCACAGAGTCCCTTTTTATGGGAAAATAATTTGAGACTACACAGACTTGACTTTCTTTCTAAGCACTCGGAATTTTAGCTGAAATGAAGAGCAATTTCAGATGTTCGCTTTCTCTGAACATGAAACCCAAGGTCTCTTAGTTTGCCATTCAAAAACCACAAGCATCACAAACTAATATTCATACAGAACATAAAACAGGGCTTTGTGTTGGTCTCCGTGACCACATAAGAAAGATAAACCTATTATTAAGTTATCTACTATTACATCTACTGTTATCTACTGTTCATTTGTAACTTCTTTACAGGGCTGTTGTGAGGCTAAATTAATAGCTTTAAAAACTTGCAAGATCTTGGGTGAAAGATGTTATTTAAATGCAAAATCAAACCACTGCGTGCCATGGAGAAGAGATTCCTATCTTGCACCCTTTTCTAGAATAATGTGTTTCAGACTTCCCTGTGTTGTGCACAAAATACAAAGAAAAATGAGTTTTACTAGGTTACTTTAGAAATGACAGTCTTAATATTTACAAGGCCAGATTCTCTTTTGTTTTACAGGCAGCAGTTCCTCTGCAGGTAAACAGTACAGGAAACAGCTCTCAATATGATAAAATTTTCCAGGCTATTTTATCTGCTAAATATTGTGAGTATAGGGGAAATATCATGTATACCTTTTATACACAAATGGTAAAGGAATGGAAAATACTGGATACACCTTTTTTTTTTTTCTCAAGCCGTAATTGCAGCAACATATTTACTCAGCATTCCTTAGGTCCACTCAATCACTCATACTTAAAGTATGGCTTGAGTGCATAGGGACAGCATGTGCTTTCACAAGATGAGACAAATTGCAACAATCTTCTTTAATGTGATCTCATACCACATGAGCTGAACAATACTAGAGGAAGCCAATGACAAACTCGACTGTTTGCTGCCAAATAAAAGTGAGGTGGAAATGGAGGTCGGTGATTTTCTTGGTGATGGTGTTCTTCTTGTCAGGAGTGAAAAGGAACTGGGGTGCTGCTCACAGCAAATGCGGTGTGTAATTTTGTTAAGTATATGTTATTCACTGCAGCTCATAATACACAAAAAAAACCCCTCAAGAAAGCTGTTTGGTTCTCCGAGCCAGGAAAGAATCTACAAGCAAAAAACAAGCAAGAAGTTGCAAAATATAAGAAGGACATCGCTTGCACTTTCTGTATTTACCTTTTTTATTTTTGTAAGATATGTCACCATATCTAACATTTATATCAGGAATTGATCACAATCAATATTTTCACCTACTGACATGAAATGAAAACAGGTGTCTGAACAGTTGCTTAATGATAATTTTCTCTGCTTGTTTAATTTGGTATAATTACTCGCTGTGCTCTACTGGCAACACTGGAGATTACACAACTTCTGTCCCATCCATTTGGGGCCTTACTGCAGGCTTCTCTTCCACTAGTGTGGAATTATTTTAAGGATGCAAGAACATTTTGAATATCAAAATCAGTTTGCATTCCAAAGAGAGAGACAGTTTTAATGGCCCCAATTTCCATCAGGTCAGATGATTGGTGCAGTTTCCCCGTACTTGTTCCGTGTGCTCAATTCCCCTGTACTGTGAGCAATGCCAATGCAGTTCCCACGCTGTTACACCATGGGACCGGAGCAAGATGCTGGAAAATCCAAGCCTTTGTGAGGAAGGAGCTTTCAAGGGCAGCAGATGGCACGTGGACCTTAGCCCATCTTGCAGCAGAACCATTGGGGGGAAGCATTGTCATCTTTTGTTTATGAAGCACTCCAAGGGCTCCATGGTCACCTGGCCATTGGTCTGCTCCCAGCATCACAAACATTTGCTGTCAGGCCGCACCAAAGAACACTCTGAGACTGAAGTTTTTCAAAACCTTTCAGGCCCTCATTAAACAATATATTGCTGCATTCAGTTACTGCACACATGCTCCCCTCAAAGGACTCTTGATGGAAGCATTCCTGGTGCACACATCCATGTTCAGGATCAAAAGTCTATTTCTCAACATAGAACAGTAGCACCTCTAGTGCTACTCAAGTGTGTCCAGTTTGCACCTATACTGGAAATTTTTTCTTAAATTCTGAGAGCCCTGAATGCCTGGTCTGGCAGCATTAAGCACATTAGCTAAGCGAAATCTCTACTTGTCATCCTCAGGATGCTTGTAAGAACATAGATAAGATGCTAAGTTCAGTGAATTTATTTGCATTTCTTTTAGGGAGTCTTTTGGGATTGAATCCTACTGTATCACACTCCTACTCTATTTCTGTACCTATATTTGTGCTGCATATGTTAGTTTATATCCAAACTTACTCACAGACTTTACGTTCGTGTGAAATAAGGTGACATTTTTTGCATGAGAGTGAAAGCTACTGATTCCTAGTAGAAAATGTACTGCTTCTTCCCAATGTGACAGGTTTGTGACATAATGCAAGCTCCAGTTATAACTACAGAGAGGCAAATAAGTGCAAAATATCTTTACTTTTTATTTCAGAGAACAAGAGGAGTTATGGACTGCAAGAGAGTTTCCCTTTTCAGAAGATGTAACACAGTGTTATACTGAAGCGAATATATCTTTTACGTTTCAAATGTGAAAAGCAGTGGCATTTACTGCCCACAAGCCATAGAACTCAGTGAGTAATATCAAACAGTTCTGTCTTCATCAATTCATACTCTTCTCCACATTCCTGCTCAAAGCTGCTTGCGGGTGATCATCAGAGTTTGATAAAGTGATTACTAGATAATGGTATCAAATAACTATGATGATTAAAAAAGTTACATGAGTCTTGCAGCACTGGAGCACTTTATGTGAGGAATGAGTTTCTCCTTCAACACAATGAAAATATATAAAACAAATTGAGGTTTGAATAGAGTGTTAGAATTAGGTCAAGAAGAAATAAGTTTGTATTTTCTGGATAGCTACAAATACTACAAACTACTTTCCCATAAATAATGACATTACTTTAAGTAGCAGAACTGTTTTTCAGTCCCTTTCTTCGGTACGTTGTTTCATGATGCGTATGAAATCCATAGCGAGGTGGTTACACCTGTCACCGTGGCTTTCTGCACACCTGGGCTATTTTATGACAATAAAGATTTCTTCTTCTCTACCCAAAGTACAGACACACAAATCATCTAGAAAAAAAATTTACAGCTATTCATGACTTTAACATCCAAAATGTCAAAATCTGTTTAACATAATTTGAGCTCAGAGCCTCTTTGTAATCCTAAAGTTGAGATGAAAGAATTAACAATCAGTCAGAGTGCTACTGATTCAGATTATGTGGGAAATCAGAGTGACCTGTGATATGAAATACTTCCAGCAGCTGAAATGACCATTAAATAAATTGATGGTGGTGTTTATTATGTTTAATTCATAAATGGAAGGTAAAAGATTTACTATAGTACAAACATGATTATCCTGAAGAGAGGAAGGACTTGGAGTCCTTCCTCTGACTTGGAGTCGGACAACAGAGATCCCAGGTCATCAAGGAAATAATAAATAAAAATATTTGATGGCTAGTCCCTCTTCAACTAGCTCCTGATGCCATTCATTTGCAGGCTATTTAAGATCTTTTAGTCAACTTCCTCTATAAAACAGACTGAAGATTGGGAATCTTCTACCAGGAGAGACTTTTCTTGCCTTCTCCTCTCTGCTGAATTTAGCAATTTGTGGTTTTCTCATGCTTGTTTCATGTTTAAGCAACACCTTCACTTTCAGGATCAGTATAACTGTGTCCTTGAAGCAATTTGCATCTTAATTCTTGTCACTGTGTGACACTTTATGTCCCTTTCATCCTCTGACTTCTGCTCCCTAACTTTCTACATCCTGTCCCCACCATGTCATCTGTTGTTCAAGCCTCGGTTACCTCGTCTTCATCCCAGCCAATTCCCCAAGATCCATGCTCTTGGACTCAAGCATCAACCCATTCCTGAAATAATAATGCATTACTTCTGAAAAACAGCCAGTACCAACACCCAAGCTATTACTCCTCTCTGCCTTCCACACAGTAAGTCCTACAGGGCATGGACTCCCTTTATATTTATGTCTTGTACAGCCCCAAGCACACTGTAAGCATTTAATGCATAAAATAAATAACAAGAGACATGCAGCTCTGCTGGAGACAAGAGGGAGCATTGAAGAAGCTAATCAAACTTGTACCGTGTGAGGTGGGGCTTCGACTTACAAAACACTCACAAAAGATAACTGGGGCAGAGAGGAGGAGGCATACAGCTCTTAATATTGACCCAGCAAATATTCTGGCATGCCTTTAATTGAAAGGCCTTAAATAACCCTTCTGAGCACAAAGGCACTACCCGTATGTACACAACAGGCATTTTGTTACTCACCTGAACAGCCCAATTTCCAGATGCCAGAGATAACCCTTTAGGTGTAGGAGTACATTTTAATAGAAGCTTACCACAGTCCTGATCATTCAATGGTTAATTACCATGGCCTTTATCTAAACGCATCTTTTCACCATGTAACTTCAGCCATGTGTCATCCAAAGCTATAGGTCTGTCTGTTAGACTGATTTACTGTAAGCACAGAAGTTTTCCTTATTAGGTAATTGTAGGCTGTAGTCAATGTTCTCTTTTTACAGCTAGGAACTATCAGACTTTTAAAGTTTCCAGCTGCAAAGCAAACTTTTCAGCTCTCCAACCATTTTTCAACTGCTTTCCTACATCTTTGCCAATGAAACCATTTCTATGATGTCTATCAGAAGTATGCAACTGTTTTTGTTAGGATCCTAGTAGTGCTATAAACAGTGATACAAACTCCCTTCTTCTGTCTGCACATAGAAATAGTTCCACCCATCAGTCTTAAGGCAGTAAAAATGGTTTACATTAATTTAGCAGTTCCCAATAAGCTTTTAGTTCACATTTCACCATTCAGTATGACACATGCTCAGCCTTGCTGTTGGGCAGTATTAGTCATTTAAACAACAATGTTGCACAATGCAAATTTAAATGCTACGACACAGATGTGAGACTGTGGTTTTGTTCGTAGGTGTTTTGTTGTGGGGTTTTTTTCGGGGGGAGATGTTGTTTGTTTGTTTGTTTGTGTGTTTGTTTTACTGTTAGAGCACTAATATGCATTAGCAACTGCATTTTTGTGGAGATGGGGGAAGACAGTCTTGACTGTGCTGACAGCAAGTCAACCCAGTACTCCCCAGCCATGTATGACCTGGCTTAGGGAGGTGACATAACACACAGAGTCTGTGGTCTACCAGGACATTACAGAGCATCAGTCACTGCATCTTTGTGGTCTCACTAAAGAAAATGCACCTTTTCCAGCAGGACATCAAAGCCACACCTATCCCATTGACATATTCTTTCTGTCGACTAAAGTTCATCAAAGTACCAGAGATTTATCTTCCACTAAAAAAGTGCCATTTCAAAAGAATTAGTTCTCATGCTTCAGTTGTTTACAGTATTGACTTTCTATTATTTTATCTATGATAACATCTTGATGGATAAATAGGACAATTTAGTCCTACAGTAAAAAGCCTCAGGCTCTGAAGTTTTCCCAAACACATCAATTATTATGTCTTAAAATCCAAACAAATTTAAAAAATCCCAACAAAACAAGCAAAAACCAAGCCCAAACAAAATACTTCTGTTTATTCAGGAATGCATCTTTTTTTCCACAAAGTTACCAAGAATGCAAATAAGAGGTGTGCTTTATTAATCAAAAAGTCCTTTCTTAGATCCATTTTGACACCTTTCCCATTTGAATGATGTGGCTCAACATTTTTTTTATTATTATTATTATTTATACATCATCACAAGTGAATCTGATGCTTTACAGAGACCTAGAATGACAAGACCCTGCCCTGAGGTTCTTACAGTCTAAATTAGATGTACACGTATTTATATCACTATTGCTGATACAAAATTCCTCCTCAAAGGTGTGTCACTGAATGTGGGTTCCTCTGAATATTCATGTAAGGAATAAACCACGTGTGGATGGGAGTCAGGAAAAAGGAGTTAGGGTCTTTGTTTCAGAAGAGCCTAAGTTTTATCTTATGACATCGGGCCTATCTAACATGCCATACAGTCTCCGACCATGGCTCTTGGCAGACTTTTACAATGTTTAAGGGCACTGTTAGAGTGATCCTTCCCTCAGCGCATCATCCCAGAATTCAGAAATCAGTAGTCCAGGGACTTCCTCAGCCCGAGGTCACATGTAAGCCATTGAATTTAATTGTTATGAAATAACACTAAGCCAATCCTTAAATTAATTTATCTAGTCCTGTTTTGAACTCATTTTTACTTTTTGCTTCCACAGCTCCCTTGTGGCTACAAGTTCCACAATTAAATTATGCACTATGAGAAGTATGTCCTTTTGCTTGTTTTGAAACTATTCTCCAACAATTTCGAGGGGCAGTCCATGTCACCTGTTTTGTTGCTCTGTGCAATTCATGACTTACAAATTTCTACATCATACTCTTTGTTCTTTTAAAAGCAAAGAAGACTTATTTGTTATATTTGCCCTTGTCGAAAGCCTGGCATTCACTTGTGAACATCTTGGTCACACTTCTCTGGGTCTTCCTAGTTCTATTACATCCTGTGTCTGCATTAGTAACAAAAACTGTTAGGAAATCCAGCATATGAGCAAACTACCTATGTGAGAAGTAGCAACACGATGCTCTTTGCTTTTGCTCTCTCCATTTCTTTCTAATAATTGATAAACTTTAATGGTCATTCCTAAGAAACTGATTCTGATGTCCCATCTCACTGCAAAACTCATCATGGCCATAACAAATCTCTTCTACTTATTTAACTTTTACATATCCTGGGATGTGGCGAGATGAAGGACTACTTGAGCCATTGAAGTTATTTTGGGTCTTTGCTACTGCCTTAAGAGGCGTCTCCAGAAATGTTATGATCAGTCAAACAGGGCTCTTACTCAGGGCTGAAATCTATAAATCTCTTTCCTGAGATTTCTTCTTGCTCCTCATATGATAGTGGCTTCATGGCAGAGAACTGAAGGAGCAAAACGGGGAAACAATAAACAGGATTGTGTTTGCAGATGGCTTGCTTTTGTCTGCTTTTCTCTGTTAGCGCTATGGGAGCATAATACGATTTCTTTCTCCTTTCTTGTTTTTATCGACAAAGTAACAGATTCAGAACCAAACATCCAAACATGACCTATTCTTCAGTACAAATTGCTGTCTTAATCTGATGAACTGAATCTTTATTTTCACACACAAAAATTCGGGAAGTCAGTAATTTCTTCAAAGCTCACATTTAATATATTAAATTCTGTCATGCTTACTAAAGTTATGTAGGTTTTTATCCTGAAAATACTTCATTGACAGCAATGAATTTAGGAAGTAAGAATTTTTCAAGCTAGGTAGCCATACAAGAAACAAACTTGGAGTCTTTAAGTTGAAAAGTGTATCTACTTTACAATTAGATCATTCTTCCTGAGAAAATTCTCATTTTTCAAACTTGAATTAAAAAGAATCAAATACCTACCTTTTTGAGAATGAGGTTGTAAGAAATGTTTAGCAAGCCCACACACACACATTCAATTATTTTAATCTTCAGTCATAAGTCAATACTTGCAGCACTTAATCATTTTTGATTCCCTTCCTTGAACTCCCTTCAATTTATCAATGCCTTTTTAAATACAGATTCTGTAAGATGTAGTGGAGTAATTTTTTATGAAGAAATGAGTGGTCATTAGCAATGTGCTCAAGTGAAAATAAATGTTAAAGATTAAACATACTTTTGAATAAAGAGTAACTATTATTTCATGTTGCTGAAAATCACCTTTCCCCCCTTCCTGAAAACCAAATAAATCTTTCATTAATATTGAATTCACTGGACTTTTTGAGGCACTCGCATGTGTGTGAGATTGGGCTTTTTTCCATGTATGCAGCTGGATGTATTTTAATCGGATGACCAGATCTCAGTTATGCTACAACTCTGCTGAAGAGTCAAAAAACCCCAGTATCAACAGGCTTGTGTACGATTTTCTGCATTATTTACAGGCTGGCTGGTGACCAAATTATGTATGAGAAATTAAAAGATTGGAAGCAGTCAAACAAATTATTGTTGTACGTACTGGTCTATGTACATTAAGGCAGTCCTGTACCATTCATTCTCTGCTTAGGGATATCTTGTTATTTCAGTGTGTGGAACAATTAAGTTTTTTCCTCTCCAAGAAGACACATTGAGCAAAGTTAACTCATGGAAACCGCTGTGAAGCAGCAGGTGGCTGAGGTAAGCAGGAGAAGCCATAGGTAAAAATCAGTATCAGCAATAAGTACAGACACCTCGGCACAGTTGCCCAAAGTGACAGTGATGAAAACCAAGCCTTAGTTAAGATCTGTGAAGGCAGCTCACTACCTTTGTTGAGGAGACATAAACTCATGGTGGTACCGGACCCTATGCAACAACCTCCAATTCCTTGCAAAGTCAGGCTACAGTCAGGTGAAATTAACCCAATCACATTATTTCTTATGGGATGACTATCCTTTCAGTCTTCTAAGCACTCAGAAGGATATATCTGTAAATACATACATCGTTTACTTGTATAGCTCTCCCTGCTGCTTACTTAGAATAGAAAAATAACCCATTAAAAGAAGCACCAGTGGTCCAGATTAGAGCATAGAATTTGGACCTGAAGTTTTACTCTCAGCTTAAGGAGAGTATACATCTATGACCACAGATATCTTAGATGTACTTGCACATTGAGGCATATCACAGACTGGTCACCTAAAACTGACACATTCGGAAGTAGTGGCTTTTACGTCAGCATCTTTGTTTTCCTGTGTCCAAAGACCTCTGAGAGTTTTGGGAGGAAAATCTTTTGCATGAAAGGAGTGGCTGCTATCTTTGTACTCAGTAAAAATATTTCTAAAATATATGTTGACACCTGAGGCCAAATTCACCCATCTAAATCTCTGCACCCCACTTCATCTTAGATGCCATCGGTAGCCAGTAGGAAATGACAGGCATTTCTTACAAATGACTCACACCTCAGTCAGCTTATGCCGTTGCTCGGGGTGCCTCTCGGTGTGTACTAACTCCAAATGACACTGGCACTTAGGGGAATCATGTTCCCAAAGTACACGTCCCAGGTTAAGTTAATTGGGAAGAACTGAGGCATTTGTATCCTGTAAACTCATTTGGAAATTCCAACTCTCTTTCAACAGACAATGCAAGGCTGCTGCGCTTCTCAACCCAGGAACTGGCTGCAGTGATGCTGGCTTTGAGGTTATGAGCCTTTCTGGAGGAGCTGTCTGCAGGCATCCTGAGTCAAGGTTTTACTAGAGACTAAATGTGATGTTCACCTCCAGTTTTAGATCTGGCATTTCCCTGTCCTGAGCACTCCTAGCAAATGAGAAAAGCACCTCGAGAATTCCCTCTTGCACCTCAGTCAGGTATTCCCCCTCATGGGAGGTGAGAGGATGAATTTTAAACCTGGCACAAGGGAAAGAGGCTCTGTGTGAGCACATAACTACTCACCCAGATATTGCTAAAGCCATTCATGCTTCCTGGAAAAGACTTATTTCTTTGAAGGTGGACTACCCTGATCTGAAATTGGACATGTCTATATTACTTCCTGCAAAACTGCATATCCTTTCTGAGGGCATAAATTTCTTTTTTATGACTACGACAATGCAAAGCAATTTTAAATGCCTGGAGGAGGGAACTAGAAAAGACGAATGAAAAGGAATTGAATGATTCATTAGAGTCAGAAGAAGATTTGGCGAGGAATTCTATAATTCTAGACTTTTAATTTAATTGCGTCTCTCTCTAATACTTTACACCCTTCTTTACCTTCATGGAGCTTCATAAAAAATGTAATTTTTAAGAGGTCCTTATCTTACAGCACCAAGTAAGAAATATAACGCTGTTTATTCTGTTTGGGCAGTACATTTGAGTTTTGAGGTTGGTGATTTATTAGACTTCTCACGTACTAGCTATACCTGTATACCTGGAATGTCCCGATTTCCATTTCAGTAAAATTATGCCTTTGACATAAATTCCTGACTATTTGTGAACTTTATAATATTTTCTGTGGCTAGGAGATGAGTGCTATGACCTCTCTGCTTACTTGCAGAGGTATTGGCTAAAATCTCTTCTCACTCACATTGCTCCGAGGCACAGGAGTGCTGCTGAAATCAATGGAGCTGTTGAGGATTTACACTCGTGAGCACAATCTTGCCTATATCTGTATATAGGTATTCTTGAGGATATTGTTATGCTTTGGATCAAACGATGAAATTCATCATACAATAATTATTCTATAGGTTTTTCTTGATACTAAATATCTGCATATGAGGCTTTCAGTTGTTACAAAGAACCAATTTACATGAGATGAGGTTCTATCCTCCAAATTACAAATCTGATTTAATTTCTTTTTGATTCGATAGGCTTTGATTTGGTCTTACGGCATTCCTCTAGCCTACCTTTTCTGAAACCTGCTCCCTCTACTATTGTTTCAAAGATTTGGTTGATTTCTGTGTTCACCACTGTTCTAGGCTAAGGATCATCTTTAAATCAGCTACTCAAATAGAAGTAGCCAAATGCCAAAAGACACTTTCTTAACACTGGACAAGATAAATTAATAAACTAGGTATCCTAATTTCATGTTTATAAACTGCAAACAGTTGAGCAGAAGTACAAATTATTCACGTGTTCAAACATTATATGCATAAATTATGGCAGAGTATTCTGCCAGATCTGCCACCACTTCTGTGAAGCAAGATGGGGAAGATCTTTCTTCAGAGAAATGTAGAGCAGGATAAAGGTATATAGGTGCCCTTCGACTTGAACTACTTTCTTAAAAGCGATTTTTGCTACTCCATGCTGTGTTTCTAAAACACGTAACAATCATCTCTTCTCATTGCCATCTCACTCCTACACATTTTTCCTTCATTTTCCAAGCAGCTTTTCACCTCATACAGAGAATTTTCCTGACAAAATTTATAATTAAAAATAATTCGATTTTTTTTTTCACAAGTCCTATCACCCACATTTTCAGAGAACCCATGCCACTTGTTTTTCCTCCTCAGCAGGACAATTTTACACAGTATTTTTTTTTCCATTTTGCAAGTAGTATGGCCAACATTTAATTTCAAAGAATCATCTCCTTTGAGGGCTGCAGTCTACTTGCGCTACATCAAAATGAAAAGTTTATAAAAATTAATAGTGCCCAGAAACACATGGCATGTATAAAAAGTTCCTGTAAATTCATTAGTAATTTTGTATCAGCTAGGAGAAGAAAGGAAAAAATACTTCAACAATGACCCTTTGTTCCTGAAACAGTTCAACAATAGGCTTGGGGTTTTTTGGCTATTCTAATGTCAATCACTGACATGTAATTCTCCATCCCCCCATTACTACTTAACTGTATTTAGGTAATTCAGAAAACCATTGACTTGACAATTTTATCCCAGACCCTATAAATATGTTTTCTCAGCATGACTCAATAGAAATGTCTCTGTCCTTAATATTAGGTACTTATGGAAGTGCATGCATCATTAAGAGTGCGTGAGTCCATCTATACAGAGAGACATAACTCTCTAGGTAGAGGTATAGGAATATGTATAGCTATAAATATTATTAAATCATTCAAATATTTGTGTGAAATGAACCTAGGAAGTAGCTCTTCTATTTACCTATTTTAGCTAGTGATTAATGTTACAAATTTAAAAATGTATATGCAGTTGTTCACTATTTTACAAATGTCTGTAGTGAAACCCATGTATGCAAGCATCATGCTCATTGTCATTCTAGGAAAAAACCTCACTTCAAAGAAAAAAAATCTCTACGATACTGTAATTCCTTTGATTAAAAACAAACAGACAAACTAAAAAAACCAAAAACCCAAACCAAAACACACGCCAGGACAAAAGCGCATCCCTCCGTCTTATTCTAAGATATGGTCAACTTGAAATAAAAGTAATTTCACAACTCTAACTATGAGGGAAAGGTAGCACTTACACAGATCAATACGTTATTATACCCTCAAGAGAAGAGATAGGAAAATTTGGGTGAGGAAGAAGAAAACAAATCTAAAATAGTCTCCTGACCGGGGAGGTCAGAGCTCTTTTATCCCCAGCAGAGCATTTTCAAATGAAAAAATGTGAGTCTCTTCTCTTAATGCACTGAACACAAATCTGCCCATACAACAGACTAACTCCTATATAAACATTAAACATTTATTTGTTTCCTGCATAAATAGGAACAGAAGCAGTGCTTCTAACATCTGTCATTGCTGGAATAATCATGCTGCTGTGCAATTATTATGTTGGGATCCTTTTACAAAATGAAAACAGCATTCATTTGTAATTATTCATTACAGCAGGGCCTGCTCTCCTCCTGTGATTGTAATTTAAGATGAAACAGCTCTCTCGTTTTCACTGACTAAAACTGGTTTATCAGTGAGGTTTTTGCTTACAGATAAATTTTCCTCTGGGTCAGCCCGACTTAATTTTAAGAGGTTGCATTGCATTATATTATAAATTAATTACATCAACTGCCTGCAGTTTAATGCACTTTAAGGAATAGTTAATGCACTGCTGCAGCTCTTTGTGACAAATTACTCCATGTGCTGTTATTTCAGCCTCACACGGGTAAGGATTACTCCTCTGTCTCCTCCCATTGACATGATCCCATGACAGGATGAATGCATTTTACACTAAACATTTAAACAATAAACGGAGAGAAAGGGGGGGGGGGGGGGGGGGGGGGNGAGAAAGAGTGAGTGTGGGAATATTAATGAGCAGAGGAACTTCACGAGGACAGCAATGAGATGAAAGCAACGTTGCTATTAAGGAATGTTTTCACTCCTGCCTGTCTATCACAAGGCCGAATCTTTAGATAAGGGTTTTTCAGCATGATACAAGATGTTATCAAATGCTGTTGTACAATATTTAGTCTCAAGGGCTGACTTAAAAGAAATGGCATCAACTATAAAACAAAACAACACACTGCCACCAAAGAAAAGTGGAAAGCAAGTGCAGCAAAGGGTTCAAGTTTGATGCACAGTTATTATCACAGCTCTGCTTTCCCACAGAGCTGATTTTTATCTGTACTGGATATCACTGATAAGTATACTTTATGTCTATACGTGTTTGTGTGTGCGTGTGCATTTCCTCCCTAAAAGGGGACCGTGAAAGTGTAGGGGGGGGGAGAGAGTATAAAATTGAATGCAGGCTGCCAAGATGGAAATGATATTTGTTTTCTATCACACCAGAGATGCACCATTCCAGCTTTTGTCCTTCAAAGCTGTGAGAGACCACGCTTTAATGCCTGCAGGTTGACCATGCATTGTTATTATACAGTCTTCATGTTCACATCATGTGTCATCTGACCAAAGGAGAGTCTACAAAGTGAAAGCCTCATGCAAAATTTATGCTTATATGGCTGTTTCAGTCAGTGGAAAAATCAATACTGCAGGCTTGATGCACAGAAATGACTGAGTGCTCTCTGACTGACACTAAAAGCACTGGGAGATTGAGGGGCTGCATTTGCCGTTCAAGGAATCGAGTGTATTAGAGCTCTTATAATAGTCTGCTCACCTTATATTAGCCTTTCCTTGGGATTATTTTTTGATAACAATTATGATTGTGGGGTTTAAGGCAATTACACTATTACAAAGAAAAAGCTGCTTTTTATGTCCTGTAAAGCTGTCATATATTTCACACCACAACTGCCTTCCAATTATTTTGTTACAATGCACTTTGGAAGCAAAATGTCCTAACTGATATATATTAGTCCTTTATGTTTTATAAATAAAAATCAAAGCTGTAATGTAATCCTTCAAAAGAAGCTTCACAGTTTCCCTGATGTTATTTTAAAAAGAGTAATGCAATGTATATTGTAAGTCTTAAAAAAGACATATACAGGAGCTGTTTTTATATGGAAGTACAACACAAGCCAGGGATATTGCACGGATTGTCCAGACTGTTGTAGTTGAAAATGCTAATACTTCCTATTAAACATGGATGGATATGGTCCACAAAGATGGAGCTTAACAAAAGAAAAGAAATAAAATCTATCTGCTCAGAGGCTTTTTAGAAAAGCATTTTCAAGATGTAGTTTAATGTCAGAGTGAACATCCTACCATAACGACTCAAGGAATTAGACATAGAAGTGGGTATCAGAAAATGGACAAAATTAATGTTTGAAATAAGAAACAAACTCCTGTAATCTATTTAAATTACATATATTCCCTCAATCAAAAAATACCTCTGGTCAGAACAGGAATGTACTACAATTTCGTCACTGTAAACACACAGAGATATTTTATTAGATGGCATTACAAGCTGGTCAGCAATGTCTTCTACTTTTATTATAATTCATAAATAATGAGCAAAATTATTAATACAGATTATAGGAAAGGATTAAGAAACACATTGCTAGTAGGTTTAGAAATCCCTGAATTCCATAGCAATAGTAATTATATTATTACAAAATACACTTCACTCCCGTATTTAGCTTTTTGACATCTTATGCACTGAGGTGGGTAAAAAATATGGCCCTTTCTAGCCATAAACAAAAGAAAAATTGATAGAAATAAAACACACCAGCTGCCTTGCAATGCACTGGTGTTTTTACGCTATAGAAATACAGTTAATACTATCTAGTTGAATTCTTACAAATTAAAAATTACTATCTCTGCAGCTCCTGTAGCACAGCTAATGCCACCTGCAAGCATCTAAGTACAGACTATTTTCCCCCAAAAAAGTTTCACAAAGTTGTGTCTAATAGCTAAATAGTGCCGTGCAACTGAGTACCCTGGTTACCCCTCTTCTAAAGCAAAAATTTCTGCTACTAGGGCTTGTGAATTAAAAATAAAATTTGCCATCAAGTTTCTGTATTATTGCGTGGGTATGTAGTGGGGGTTCATGACCTTTTTGAGTTCAGAACCCCCAAGAAACGGCTGCCATCCACAGAAGCTGGACTGGCACAGCTATAAACCAGCTCTGACGCCCCGTTCACGCGTCATCCAGGCACCACTTCCAAGACATGAGACCATCTGCTTTCAGTGCCTGCATTAAAAATGCTGAAGTGGCCAACTTCCCTCAGATCGAGGTCCCACCTTCTGTTTTTTGGTCACACTAATCTCCTACCTGAAATGAGTAGAAAGTTTGCCTGTGGAATGACTGCACTGATTTGGGCCCTCCTGGAGCACAGAAGGGACAGGTACTGGGCTGGTCATGTAACTGCGACAAACCTGCATGGGCAGTGGAAAGGAGACTCAGTGAATTCTTTTTGATGAGAGGATGAATTTTCCTCTGCTTGCTGTGAGAAGATGGAAGGAAGAAGGAAGGTTGACTCTGAGAGTAGATAGCTGATTGACACCTGGCAGGAATTAGTCACTGTAGAGTCACATTGTAGCTCCACGGGAGTCTGTCAAGCCTACAGTGTCTCTGAACAAATGCTGAAACCAACTTCTTCCTGCTGATTGGGAAAAAAACCCTACAGGTAACACAGACACTGGCAATACACCTTACAGTATGGATGCGGTCATATAAAAATCCCCAACTTGCCCATTTTTTCTATCGCCATGGGGAGGGGTTATGCACACATCTAGCAAAACAGAGAAATATGTGGGGTAATGCATTGCTTCTGCCTATGGAAGTTGTAACCAACAGCACAGAAAAAGGCCTCAGAGTTTGAGGATGTCTTCTGGTAAACTAGGTTTCTCTGGTTTTTGCCCTTTTTTTTTTTTTCTGAGTAACGAGACACCTCTTCAGTAGATGATTTAAAGGAAGAAACAAAAAGAAGAGGAAAGATCACAGATAAAATGATAAAATATACTGTTTCTTTTGATGTCTCTTTTCACTTAGCCTGAATGATTAACAGTGTGGATAGGTAATCTTGACTAGAAATAAAACAGCACAACAGCTGTGAAAACAGCCATTTCAGCTCTGAGTGGAGGAATGGGAGGACTAAGAAAGAAGACCGATTTCAGGCTCATAGATGACTTGCTGGAAGGAATCAACACCATCCTATTTACAAATTAGTATATTCATCTTTGTTAGTTTTCATGCCTCATCAGGCATGCAAAATTAAAGAGCAAAGTCTATGTACAGAACATTCTCAAAAGTTGAAGGTGTCCCACCATCAGACAGATGGTGAGATGAAAACCAACAGCTCTGTTTTTACCCTTTCCTACAGAAACTACTCCTCTGGCTGCAGTTTCTTCACCTGTAGATTCCTCACCAACTTACAAGACTTGACTTAAGGAAGATGACAGAACCAAACTAGCAAAAAGTCCCCCTGAAGGGAGTCCAAACTTCAGGGCCCAAGGTAACTGAGGAGAAGGCACGGCTGGCTATTTCTAGTGTGGTCATTTCTTCATTTGTCCCATATCAAAACCCATTCATTATCTTCATTAAAGAAATAGCTATAATTATCTCTGCTTAAACCCAGAAGTTCTCTCTCCTAGTCTTTCTCTTCCCAAAACAAATGATCGTACAAAAATGCCACATTAAAAACATATTATAAGAAATGTTTTAGCACTTGAATACTGAAAAGTAACAGCAACTAGGTAAAGGTTACTTTTTAAGTACTAATGTGTTCAATATATCACAAGATACACAGGTTTTTCTTCAAGCATCTTACAGTTTACTGAGAAAGTATCTCCTCACTCATACACATGGAAAAGGTGTATGCTAGTATCCAGAAACCTATTCCATTGTCCTCTCATTTATAATGGTTTACTAGCAAACTTTGGCCACGTGGATGGTGAACTGAGAACTCGGCTTCTTACACAGCAGCTTGCTTTTCTTCCATTGTGAGCTGCTCTCATGCACACAGCTAGAACTGGGAGCTGCCCAAGACAAGCAAAATTGTTTTAATGTGAATTTGTGAAGGTCCTAGCATGTGAGGTCTTTGATCAGTGCCACTAAGTACTAGTGGGGTACAAATAAACCCTAGCGTTACCAGATCTACTCAAACAGTTAAACGTTACCTAACATGAAAGGTATTATAAAGACACAAAGAAAAAAACAAAACCTATAGACTGTGAAAGTGCAAAACTATAGCCGGAAGAAAGCATAGAAAGAAAATAAGAAATTACATATACAGTGTATTTCAGCCTGTTAAATGAAAAACCTGAAAACTTTTGGAAAATATTTAAATGTATGCATATACACACATGAAATTTAAAGGTAGCTGAGGTTAATATGCGTATCTGCCACTATCAATAATCATTGCTAATATGTCCCTAGAATAGATATGAGTGAGTGACCTGAGAGTGAAGGCAAGAATGGTATATCCATGCATAAGTGACTGCTAATTCAGAAGATGCTCAATATTTTTACAGAGGTATTTTCATTCTATATCAACAGATTGACCAAAAGAAGGAAGAAGATATGAGCAAACTTATAGGGAATGAGCAGACCATTAATGGCATGGAACACAAACATTTACAAAAGATTGGTAGTGGTGCAAGGCTTCTCAGGAGACCAGACTGAAAAGTGTATATCCTAGCAACTGAGCTCAGAAAGGACGTGGAGCTTTAACAGGGTGTGTTAGGAAAGAGAGAAGAAAAATGACCAAAATAAGAAAGATGATGCAAAAGAGTTTTACTAATGGTAGAGAGCAACTATAGCAAGTTTTGAGTGTAAAAGAGAAGAAATAGAGAAGTTAAAGACAGGTTAAATGACAGATTAATGAAGGAGATGTTGTCAGAAGTGACAGACAGTGGTAAAAGCGGAGACATCTCTGAAAAAACAAAATGTCAGAAAGACAATCCAAAATAGCTTTGGGGAAGTCAGGGGAAGATGGATACCCCCATAAGTCACCACTATGGAGACTCTAAGTGAAGCTACGTCAAAGATATGTTGAAATCAGCATAGCTTTCAAATAAATAAATAAATAAATAAATTTAATAATTAAGGAATATTTAATGTTATCTGTGTAAGAACAATAGTTTCATTACCTCAAAGAAGCACAGTTTGTGTGTTGATATTTTCCCCCCCAAAAATGTAGTATTTTTATTGTTTGTAACATCAAGTTTGAAGGAAATTCAATGAGAAACAGTTGAACGGGCTATGTCACTACTAGTACAAATAAATCTTGTACAGTTAAAAAGGGATGTTTGTGTGTGCGACTAATAAGAGATGTGAAAGAGGGTTCCTTTTAACTTTGTCACCTATTTACCTATTCCCTATGCTATAATTCTGTTTCTACTGAGTGAATGCAACCACCTTATTACTCTGCATGAGCTTAACCATGGGTTCACTTTGTCTTGTTCTCCTGCTTAAAAAATTCCTTCAAAAAAAGTTTACTAGACAACAGCCACTGACAAAGTACTCAGCTGGAAAACATATCTTCCAACGTGGTTCTCTCATGTAAATTTCTTGTGTGGAGTCCTATTAGACTGCCAACCTTGATTATGCTGAGCAGTACCACAGAAAAATCAGGGGGATAATAATATTATACATCAAAATACAACTCTACATAGTAAACACAATATATTCTAGAGCAGGAATACTCAACAGATAACAGAGGCATAAAAAGCCTCCCTCACCTCAATACCTGTGAACTAATATAATCTAATACATTACAAGATTAACTGAGAAACAAGAAATAACAGTATAACATACTGTTATAAAAACAAGGATCTCGCAGCTGGAAGACAAGTTGGATTCCCCCTCTAATTTAAGGGCATCGCCTTCTGAATGATGCATCCATGCATCTGAAATCATCATTGAATGTTCACAAAACCAATGGCATTTTTTCCATTCAATTCATAACTCAGAAACATAATATACGTATTTACAAAGATGTACATTTGTTGATCTAATGGATTGAGCATGAACGAGTGGAAACAAGTTCGAAAGGCTGTACAATAAAGTACACTGGTAATTAGTTGAATCAAGAATTTAAAGACGTCAACAGATGTGGAAAGCTGTTGCAGTAGCTGACCAACCAGAAGTGCGGACTGAGACACGGTATAGGGATGTAACCCAGCCCCCTGTTCCCCCTCTCTCCCTACTGGCTGAAGTTTATGTAACCACGCCCCCTCGAGCCCCTTTTTACATCGGTCCCCAGAGGCCACGCTCCCTCTTGGCACCGGGACATTACCGAATAAACACCTTTTGGACTTCCCTGGCCGAGGGCCGCTTCTCTTCTCTAGTGGCGCGTGGATCCATCAGCATTCCTGGGTTCGGCTGGGTGCTAGACAGCACAGGCGAGAAGTGGTTAGCCGGCAGTGCAGCGAGCACGCGAGAATTCCTCTGTGAGAGGGATTCCTCAAACAAGCCGCTGCCAGCTGGCTTTGCCAACCACGTGGCGCGCTAAACAGAAAGTCATTATCCATGTAACTTTCACTTCTTTTGTAGTTGGAAAGAGACAGTGACTGCAGAGATGAACTACTGTGACACTCCTGAAAAGCCATTTGCTTTTGAAAATCGATATATCTCAACAAGATTGGAAGTGTTTTCTCCCAGAGATAAGTTACAAATAAGAGGTTGGTGGCAAAAAACCCTAAAGCTATAATTGTTTTAGATTTGCATTCAGTGATACAGTAATTTGTTAATTTAATGCTGAGCATTTCTTCAGAGACATAATTTTAAGTACTGCATTTCAGAGAGAAAATTAAAGTGATTACTCTCTTTGCTTTCTCCTCTTCAACACTTTCTGGAATATATAGGGCATTTCTGAGGTGATCAGAAGGATTCGTGATTTGTTGGCAGTTGGGTGCCACTCTGCTACTGCCACTTTGAAAACCATCCCATGTGGAAGTCTCTCCTATGCCATCATTGCCTAACCCAAATCAGCTTGTGAGCAGAACAGGATGCCCCACACTTCAAATCACTGCACCATTTATTAGTTTGTGCTTTTCCTTTCAAAAATCCTGAATCTTAGTCTTCTCTCCTTTCTACTCTATTGTTGATGTATCACACTATCCCAAAGACTTTATGAGGAAGCCGCCAGCCTCCTCTTCATATTTTGCTTTCTTGACTCCTCTTTACACATAGCATTGCTCTGATGTATTCCAAGAGAAAGCTGACAAAATATAATGTAGTTACAACTTTCTCTCTTTCCAATCATAAGTTTCTTATTTGTTGTGCCACTTGTCCCATTAACTAGATCCTCTCTCCTCATTGGAGATATCTTCATTGCCATTTGTTCATCACCTTTCTTGGTCTGATAGCTCTTCCTTTTTAAAATACTCATTTGCTTTATTTTTAGAAAAATAAACATACATATAAATATATCAGCCTTAACTTAATCTTTGTCCTCCCATGACACTACAACTACTGCTCCAGCTGTTGTCTTCAGTTAATTAATAATTAAACATATGCTCACAACCACAGCATGAAGTTGTTTACTAATTTCACCATATACCTTTACAACCTGTCTCCCATCACTTGCTCTCAACAGAACTTGTTCAGATTCAGTGCTCTGTCCCAGAGCACTTCACATCTCACATTTCTAAATGCTTCATTGGCATGCCTAGCAGAAGATCCTTCTAATTCCTCTTCTAGCTTTCAGTAACAGTTTCTTCAGATCCCATTCCTGGCCGTCATAATATTTTATCTGATTAATCTCAAAGACATCAATTCTGTCTATATGCTGACAACAAACAAATCTGCCTGTCAGTCAGTTTCCTTGCACATAGCTTATTTTAAGACTCTCCCTAACTACTTGCACAGCCAAAACTCTTGTCCAAACTCTTATGACCGCATCCTTTTTTTGCCCAAGAAGAGAACGTGCTCTCTTTTACTCTTTTAGAGTTGTTGCTGGTTCTCCAAGGCTACTATTTGAAATGTCTCTTCATATCATTTGGTTCACTTATCCTTTTCTCATCACATCAAATAGAAGCTACTTATTTTCATTTTCAAGGATTTGTATTGCCTGCCTCTGGCCTTCCTCTTCTCCCATTATTTCTCATTTACTCTTCAAGGACAGACAGCATATACTAAGGCTACACTGACCAACCACTACTGCTTTACTGGTTTTTGTAGTCCCTAGCTGACCACATTATCTGTGGTCTTCTGTATTACACGCAGCTTTGGGAGGCCTTCTAGTTCTGTATTATTGTGGACAGCATGATGGTATCTCAGTTTGTTCATTAGGCACCTATAAAACAAATTATAAACAAGCAATCAAACAAAATGACCATAATCTTTTGCAGAGACACTCCTCTCTAGGAAGTCTACCTAGAACAAGTTGAGGGCAAGCTCTGCCTCACTGCTTTATGGAAACAGAGTAATAAAGAGATGTTGAAAACTCTTTAATAGCTTAGTAAGTTTAATAGCTACCTTTTAAGGCATCTATTTAACAAGTAAGTTTAATACTTTACCTTTTAATTTTCATAGCTGCTTGCAGAAGCCAAAGGGAAGCCTTTACTCTAAACCAAAACCTTGAGCAAAATTGCTATAAAGTGTGTTGAACCACATAAAGTTAGGACTGTTGGTGCACCATGTTTTTTTTCTTTTTGTGTCTTCAGCTTCACAGAAAAGCACAAGGGAACACAACTGCCTGTAAGCAAGGGTGGTTCTCCCCCTGAATCCTTCTGTTGGGACTGCAACCCATTTCTCTGCTTTTGCCAAGGAGCTCTGCAGTAAGAGTATGAGAGAGTTCTTTCTGTCTTCTTCCTTGTTCAGAACTTTTTCTAACCTTGAAGTACTTCAAATCTAGGCCATCAACACATAACATTTGTCTCCAGAAACATAAATCAAGGGTACAGCAACTAAAATTAAGATGGTGCTAAGGAATACATGACACAGAATGAGAGGTCTATGTCTTCTTTAATGGATGTTTATTCTGTTTTTAAGAAACAACTGCTGATCCTGTGATCTCCATTCTTTCCCAGGATGTTTCCTTTCTGTGAGTGTTTTTAGATTCTGAGTGTGAAAGGGAAGAAAATACTGTGTGGAAAGGAAGGCAATCACTTCAGAGGAAAAGGTTTAGAGGCAGATCTTGCGTTCTCTTGCTCCCTGCCTTCTCAGCATCTTAATTTCCTCAGCAATGAAATGTATATAACAGTATGTAATAGTGATATTTTGGGTGTTAGTGCATGTTTACGTGGCAAGATACAAATCATGGCCACTATTTCCACACAATAAAGCCATGGTTGCCTGCTTTTTTCTAATTTTTTTTTTTCTTAAGGTAGCCATGCACAGATTTTCTTCAAAAAATCTACAAACCCACCACAGTAAAATCAACTGTTCTATTAACTAGGCGTGGATATCTTTCAGAACAACAAATGAGAACATCACTGACTGAAGTCTCTCGCCAGTCTTTCCCACATAAAACATAAGTTTCTTCCTGTCTTCTATACTCATATTAAATAGATTGTGTTTTATCAGCAGCTTGAAAAAAGCAAAGTGAATGAGCATCTTTTACCACTTTAACAGCATATGAAAAAAGTTGGCAAGGCGAACAAATGAGGAACGTTCAATGTGAGAAGAAACTAGTTCTATTCTATGTTGATCCCTCACTGCTCTGAGCTCATCTGTTTGGTATTGGAAAAGCCACAGCTGTTTCCATTTCAAATGATTCTAAAGCACACGTGTCCTCCACTCTAGTTGGTTCCAGAATGACCTGCATTTTTTTATTAATCACTTTGCATCACATTGCTTCCTGAAAACTAAATGCAGTGAATATTTGTCTTCTTGCATTGACCTGAAGTACCTGGTCATGAAGAAACCCAAGTGGAATTTTTTAGTTGTGAAACTATCTGTTCTTGTGCAAAGTTCTTGTATGAAATGGATTCCATCTCCAAATTCCCTAATAAAAACACTAGAGAAGTACATCACAAAACTCTAGAGACATACAACCAATATATAATGACCCTTTTATCCAGCACTTTTTTTATCCACAAGCTGAAAGAACAAAATGTAATCATAAAAAGCTAACATAGTATATGCAACCTGCTTATAGAGATAAGCATAAACTACTTAAAATGTTTTGATTTCAGCATTCCATTGAAGCTGAGCAAATCATCCAGTTCTACACCAGAAACTTCAGAGTGTCTGCCCCTGCAGTATCTTGGCAACTGTAAATGAATCCACATGCACAGTTCTAGAGAACAATTTGCAAGTCCTAAATCTGAGTTTCAATCTCTTTATCACTGAGTTTTAAATGGGGAAAAAATACTGTTATGTTTTTAAATAAACCTTGCAAAATTCTTACAAGAAAATCACAGCTATTAGTTTCAAATGTAGAGCTGATGGGTCATACCGAAATTGTGACTTATTTGTTCCTATGAAGAGATATAGATGTGAATGATGGTAAAAATCATCTTGACATTAAGTTTTAGACTAGCTATATTATTTGTGCAGCACCAGTTTTTCTCTTCATCTAGGTGAATTATGACTGCAATACAAGAACACATTTCCTATTCAGATCACTTATATATCAACATTTTGTATTTCATACACCATGATGATGAGTTCAGATGGAGACTCTGGTGGAAAACCTCTCAGCTGAAGGAAACCTATTTTGGAGATTCCAACTCTATCACCTTACCTGGCATCTTTTCTAAAGATGATGCTCTCAAAAAGTACAAAAAACCCTAACCCTATATGCAGATTTCTTCCCCATCCCCAATGAGATGGGATGACATCTGGCTTTGTTTTGCTTTTTCATTCTTCTCTGCCTCTCTCCTCTGTTCTCCCCAGACAGATTTCTATCAGCTCTGATAACCTAGTCAAATTACAGATCATGTAATTAAACTGTGTTTAACAAATTCTTCTTCAGTTCTAGTTCAAAGCTAGAACACAATGTCACTGTGAGCCATTAAACGTTTTTACTCCTCCCTAGAAATGCATATACATGAGAGGCGGTTGAAGAGACTCTTCTACGCACAATTGTTAAAAGATGCAGGACAAAAGGTGCTATATAAATGTAAGACACACTTTTTCGTAGTCTAATATTTTAGTGAAAGGTTAATTAATGCAAGCATGGCTTAACAAAAATAAGAGCTGTGCATTCAACATTTTAAATGCAACATCTTGACAGGATGTAGATTATTTTATGTTGAAATAAAAAGCTGCTTGTAGTAAAATATTCTGATGATGGTCTGAAGAAGCTTTGAAATAAGTAGATGACACATTACTGAAATTAGGGAGGCCTGACCTGCTCTTCTAGGAATAGCTAGTACATCAGATGGACTTCATTTTATTTGACCTTAAATTTCTTGCAATTGTTTTCTTTCTAGTGAGTTCTAAATTCCTTAAATGTTAAAGGATTTTATTGGTGTTGCTGTTCTGGTTGTTTCTTAAATCAAATTTTGTTTTATACAAGAGATGATGAAAGTTTAAACCAGAGAGAAATGTTAGAAGAGCAGAAGGTCCTTTGCAATGCCAGATCTTTCAAGCCTGTGATTTATTTGCAATGTAATTTAATTATTAAAAATAGACAGTATTTTTATATCTTTCAATTCTGCTATACACAAAATCACAAAAGCCAGATATTTTCTATTAGTGTTTGATAGCATGTGGTTACTGTGGCCATAAAAAAAAAAAAGGGCACTTACAGTCTTAGTATAAACTATGATTAATTTTTATTAGGATGATACATTTATATATTATAAACTGATGATTTATTTGTAGATTTTTTTTCCTGCAAGTTTAGTAGTTTCCCTTGGTGCAGAATGCAGAATTGTATATGAGATATTTGAGTGTCTAAAACGATGTATGATAAATGAAGTAGCATGCTACTTATACGCTTATCATGTTCCTTGACTAGCAACAGGTTCAGCAAAGGGCACAGCCAGTAAATGAAATTTTCCACCAGGACAATATATCATCACAAGAAATGTATGCGCTTGAAACTTACAAGCTTGCTCGGGATGCGGACAAGGTGTGAAATGGCAAAAAATGAGAAGCAGAAACAGCATATAGTAAATTTCAAATTCAGCTGTATTTCCATATTGGCTGAGAATGGTGCTTTAACTATTTGAAGTCATGTATTTTAGAAAATAATAAAAACATACACGCAAATTTAGTTCAGTTTTAATGCTAGGATAAATTTCCTTCATTAGATATCCTATAACTTCTTTTGAGAAAAGAAACTGTAAAGAGTGATCTACCGAGAGTACTTTTTTTAATCCCCCTCAGAGTCAAAATATAAAACAACATCTTTAAATGCATATTTCTTCCTCAGAGTTACAGGCTGAAAATCTGCTCCAGGAAATGTTTATCATAACCTTCAACACTCTGTGGAGAGCACTAATTAAAAATAATAATAAAAAACCCAGGAAAAAAAAAAGCAACAGTGTCTGTATATTTCCCAGTGGAATTTTGTTTGTTTACAAAAACATTTCATATTAAGAATTTCTGACATATAACCATTGAATCCTAACAAACTATAAATACTCCTGTCTTCTTGCAAAAAGGTACACCAAATACCAAGGAGAAACTTCTTGGCATTCTGGTGGTAGGTGGAAACATGGCTAAAAATATGTTGAAAGTGTCTGTTTTTATGGTTACCAGCTGTACAGCCTCACTGAAGAGAGATGAGCCTTGGAAAATGTGGTCAGGTTCTGCAAATCTATCTTAAAGAAGCTTCTAAAATGTCTTGAAACTTAATTGCTGCACTGCAAGAAATCCAGCATAATGACATTGCTCGTGTCTATGTATTATGGTAGCGGCTGTATTCAAATGCTGAAACAATTTCCCAAACTGAGTAGTAGATCCTGCTCTTTATGGCCTTACCAGATAAAATACACCTCTGGAGAGATTTGGCTGATTTAGTTTTACTGTGCACCATAATTTTAAAACCAGCAGAACATAGTTTGGGCCATAATGTCTTTCTATTTCTTTTTTTTTTTTTCGATCCAGAAAAGTCCCTCTCTCTCGTGTCTTTCTCCATCTTGCTTCCAATTAGCAGCCCTTCTCCAACACCCCACTGAAAACAATAGTAAAATACATTTATGGTTACACTCAAATATTTATTTCATAAATGTTCTATTCCTTGCCAATGTATTTTGGGATGGACATCTTGTTTCCATGAGCCGAATTATCGCCACACTATTCCAAAGATGTTAGTGACAGAAAGTCACAAAGAGAAACACAAAAAGGAGTAATATTTCTTTAACAAACAAAAATTATCCCCTCTTCTGGACATAAATTCGCTGTGTTCACTCTCTAAGCTATACAGCCTTTCCTAGTGGCAGCACTGATGCAATTTAAGCAAGGATTTTAACTGGAGAACAAAACAGACTCTATGATACACCATGCCCCCAGAGAGAGTACACCTCACATTCCCAGACTGGCTTAATTTTTCATTCCCTGTGTTTAGGCCTTCTGTTTTATCCCTACAATGGTAAAATTTTGACCAGACTGGTATCAGAGGAAATTCTATTCCATCCAATAGGCCCAGGACATGTCTTCACATTTTTGCTTAATTCCAGCCTTTAATCATTTATGTTCTTTGGCTTTATGATTAATATTTTTGTGCCTCACTGCCTACTGTGCCTCACACCTTATGGGATTTAATGTTTCTCTCTTCATCTCAAATCCAGATTTAGTTTTCCTTTTGTGATTTTCTTTAACCTTTTATCTTTATAATACTAACTCAGAATCAAACCTGCTCAGACAGACTGCTGTTTTTTGAAGCACAGTGAATCAAAGTCTAAAAACACACACACAAAAGGCCATGAGAGCTATTTGTGGTTTAAATAGGTAGAATTCAATGAAGTCCATGCTCTCTGTAGTACACAAGACTAGACTCTGTCTAGCCATAGACCTCTGGAAATTTAGCACTAAATTACCAGTTTCAGCAACAGCAGTCTAAGGAGTAACTCTCAAAGTAAAATTAATTAGTTTTGCAACTCAGAGGAAAATGAGAGCACTCATTGCAAGCCTCCAGTTTGTGTCCTTTGCTCTCCCTCACAGGTCTCGTGATCCTTGCAATGTCTGGAACAAAAGACCTAATCTGCATGGTTGATGTCAAATGACAAGGGTTTATGCACCGTCTGGTTAAATTGTCACTAGGCAATGACTGTTGTCTTCCAGGGGCAGGCTCACTGTCATCACTGACATAAGGAGACCGCATGGGCTCTGTGACCATTTTCAGAGTGCCTATATTTCCTGTGCCAGCTGGTTTTGCCACTGTCCAAGTTCAAAAATTGAGGAACTGTAGTGCCTGAAAGCCACGCTCTAGTTCTGAAAGCCAGCCCCTCGCATTTATTCAAAGAGTAGTTTCTTTACCATTATTTCTCTATTCATTTCTTGCTGTATATAATATCTACCTTTTTGGACAACTGGCATATTTTCAGTGCCATTTGTTTCTCTTTGCCTTGTTGGATGGATTGCAGCTTTCATTAACATTATCGTCCACCCAGTTTCTGTTCATTCCTCCTTTTCTCGTGATTGTTTTCTTGTTCCATAATATTCTGGTATTCTCTTGTTTAACTTATAACATTGACATTAGCGACCTTGATACATTCTGTATAAATACAGGAAAATATAGATCTCGTTAATTTTCTTCTTGTTTTACAGAGCAAAAGCAGACCAGCTTGATATTAACCTAATATCGTCTTTCTACTTGCCACCCTTCTCAGGTGTGTGAATGAAGATAAAGACAGCTGAACTTCATCACTGCTGCCATGGCAAAATGCAACATGAACTGCTTAAAATATTTCAATTTTTTTAACATAATGTCAGTAATCAAATCTTTTGGAAGACCTGTAAGGACTGTCGAAGGTAGTTGACAAAGTAATATGTTTCTTTATTTTGCACCATTTTGCTCTGATACTTCAATACCTTTCTAACAGATTGTTCCTTCTGAGACAAATAATATACTTACCACTATAAAACATACTAAACCACAAATTGTCATGTGGAGAAACACAGGATCTTAATTAAGGGAAATAGCAATGATTTAACTTCTATATCTGGTTTCAAAAGCTTGGAGACACTTTCCTCTTAGTCTACATCGCACTGTGGTCTCTAAAGGAGCCACTGAGTACTTAGGTGGCTCCTAAAACACATACTGCTTTCTTCCTTAAAAACATCCCTTGTCTTATCTTACTTTGGCACTATGTACACTTGTCTTATGGTCATAATTAGTAAACAAAACAAAGCAAATAAAAAATGACACATCCCTATGAGAGATAAGTGCTGAAAAAAAGAAGAAAGTTTACAAATCAATTCTTTGTTGCAGACTGTAGAAATTAATAAACTGCCCATACAACTGCCATATTTAATCCTGCTTCTACATGCTGTACAGATACTAGGTTTATGTTCCAGGTTCTATGTTCAAAGCAACATTGAAGTACCAACATTTCCAATTTTTTGAAACTTTCATAGATTTTTCTATAAGCAGTTCTCCTTTTCTACAGAACAAAAGATGGGATCTTTGTCAACTAGCAGCTTTATGGCTCAGGACAGGACAACTCACACTGACCTTAAGTAGCTCTCTTGTCTGTGTGGAGGGCCATGGGAAAACATCAGAAGCAGCAAATGCAGTTAAGAAAAGATCTATTTTTATGATATCTTCTAACTCCCTGAAGATATTATGAGGAATCATCAACTAATAGTGTACTACTGTAAGTAACCTGGACTTATGATATTGTAGTACTACATAGTTGTTTCTTTGTTTAGACAAAAATAGGCTCCAACACGGGGCAGCACTCAATCTCTTTTATCATTCCATCTGATCAAAGACCATGGACTAATTTCCAAAAGTACATTGGTAACCCTTTCATTCACAGACTGCAAGACCAAGAGAAATACAGCTCTTCTTACATTTTCCCTTGTCCTTGATGAACATGATCTTGATTTTACTGGAATTTTTCTCTTGCCATCTTGACATCAGTCATTTATTGATTTTAACAATACATAATTATCCCTAATATTCACCCTTAGAAGACAGCTAGATTATATGCCCCAAATTTATGGATATTACAGGACTCGTGTAGTTATTTATTAGGGGGTAAGAGGGATGAAAAACAGATAGAGAAAGAGGACAGAATAGTCAAAAGAATTAGACCCACTTGCCTCTGTAAGCTTGTTAGCTTCCCAGTCTTTAAAAGCCTACAGAAATTTAATATTGCCAATAAAGATTTGGTAGCATTTTAAATTAATTTCAGGAGAAACAGAGTCCACATAACTAGGGTCAAGGGGAAAGACAATGGAAAAAATTGGGGTTTGTGATTCATTTAAAGCACAGCCTCAAAAGTAAAACCTTCTGGTGGCAAGTGCTATGGATCTGAGGTTACATGAACTTAATATTAACTTTACAAATCAGGAACCTTATAATGAAATGGATCTCTTCATTAGACAATCTCCAACTACTTTGTGGTCTGTGGAGATGCTATCTGATCATTCAGAGATGTACTTGTGGTTTGTAAAAATGGGGACCCTAAAGATCATCAGAGTCAGTCTCTCCCCTGGGGCCTTTTTACTCTGCTGACACTTAGTGAAAATCTACCGGCAATACAGTCTCAAAAGCAGCAATCATTAACTCATTTAAAGTCACAGGCACAAGGGTCTGGGGTTAGCAACTATTAATTAGTGTAATTATTCCCAGGATGACAATTACCAGCTGCAGGATCCACTTAACATCTATTTCTCAAAACTTGTCATTTTGCAATGCTAATGTTTCTAATAGGTTCATTTGCCACCATTTAGAGATTACATTCACTATGGTATCTTGTCTCAGATGGATAGGATGGAAAGCCAATACCTAATACTGACCTCTACGGTATCCTGTGATTAGAAAGGCTGCTCCTACCATGATTAGCCACATCATTCTCTTGAAAATCATATATATTGTGAGGGATTTGTGATATTTCTCCTCTTTCAAAATATGCTTCTAAAATAAATTTCCTGGAGAAACAACATGATATGTTTCAAACGATATTCTTCTGTAATGCACTTGTGTGAGCAAAAACACTGCACATATTAGTTGTATGATCTGATTTTAATTTTACTTTAGCTAACAGTAATATGGAGGTTGTATAATTTCAAACCTGATTCTCCAGTTTTGATTAGAAAAAAATAACATGAGAAGAGGGACAAGTCTACAGCCCGTGTTTGCTCAAGACTGTCCAAACCCCACATGCTGCTGAGCCATGTTGAAAACCTGTGCAGTGCAAAGAAACTAGAATGCCTAGCATGCATTCAAATGACACCTATGTATTTCATAAAGGAACAAAGAGAAAAGGTGGCATGAAGATATTTTCACCTCTCCTGTGAAAAGGAAGATTAGATGTCCTCAATAAACGAGACTTTGATAGGACATAGAACTAATTCATTTAATAACAGAAGGAAGCAAGGCTTTGACAGGAAGATTTTTCTCTAGATTTTGAAAATTTGAGAATTTTCAAAATCCACAATGGGATTAATTTTAACAAAAGCATTAATAAATCTTACTGATTCCAAAGAATATTACTCTTCTGCCAAGTTAGAGTCATACATTTCAAACTGTGCAAAGTTATGATAAATTAGTGGTTGCCATACATGGGGTCTACAGAAGAAAGAAGATTATCTGGTAGAAGGTAGTACAAGAGTTCCTATTTCCATTACCAGTAAAGTCTGGATTGTTGAAACAGGAGAAAGATTTTCTAGTACGAAAGAAGGAGAGGAATGCAGCAAGTATGGAATCATGTTATTCTGACATGTCTCTCTTTCTTCATTCTCCAGGAAACTGACAGCAAGAGCAATCAGGGATGTCGTACAGTGAATATCAGAGCTCAAAATGAACGGAGGAACAGAAGTAGGGCAGTATGTTTTCTGGAAAAGCTTTAATTCTTTATTCTTGCTATGCTGATGGGTCATAAATTGAAAGAGAATGTATTTTTAAATCTATGTTAATAGCCTGTGTTTAAGAATGATAAAGTGCAATTTTAGCATATATTTTAAAGGGTCTCCTGGATAGGACCTCAACTATGCAGGAGTAAGTGGAAGCAGTCGTGTTGATTTTTAATGTGCTACTAGATTGTTTTTGTGTGCATTTGATGTTCTTCTTTAATAACCTCAAGTAAAAGGCTGAATGAATTCAACAACAGTAGCTGAAAAAAGTGCAATGAGTCATATTACAGGAAAATGGAGAAAAGGATACAGGACTCTCCACTGAACACAATCCTATATTGTAGGCAATCTGTGATAACACCCTTTTCATTTCAGTTCAGTCCCATAAAATTACCACTAACATTACAACTCATGCAGAACACAGATAAATGTAAAAATGTCACAGAATTCTTCCAGATGGGACTTTTAGTTCCACTAGATCACCATCTACTTTTTTACTTGTCTAATATTTCATTACAACCTTCCATAAGTTAATTTTCTTTCCACTGACCATGTAAATCACAAATCAATTTTCATTTAAAATGCCTGACTACAGATTGCTCCTGAAAGCTCAAAGTATATGCTTCAGTGAGCTCTCCAACATTCTTAATGCACATTAGAAAAATGTTGTGGTTTTTAAAAAATCTTTTTAAAGGAATTAATTTTACATTAAAGTCTGGCATGAAACCCAAGTAGTGGTATTCCTCCCTTCCCTCTCCTCCCCTCCACCTCTAAAATTCAGGTATATTTTTGAAATGTAACCATATGTAGAGAAAAAAGTCCTTCATGAAAATGACATTTGATCTTAAAACAAAAACTCAGACAAAATCGTAAACTGCTCCAGATTTGCAGAAAGCAGAGATGATTACTTAATTGCAAACCACTACTGCGATTGTGTACTTCTCTAGAGGAAAGAAGAGAGAAGAGGAGGAAACCGTTCAAAGTTCAGACATTGGCTGTGTTTTACTTGAGCCTTTTTTTTTTCTCTTTTTTCTCTTTGTTTGGGCTAAAATGTACAACTGAATAGTCTTAATTTTACTTATGGAAGCAGCCATCCTAAAGCCAATGGAATATACCTTTGAGACAACCAGGATTCAGCCTTTAAAACAATCTATAGGAAATGTTTTATAGGAACACCCAGAAAATATCCTGTAACAGTATTCTCTCTAAATACTCTTTTCTTACACTAATTTAAAAATAACGTTCTTCCCCTACTAATTTGTAAGCATACATTTGCAGACTGGACTTTGGAAACATGGTTTCTATGGCTAGTTTTGGTATTGTTCTGCTGAGAAACATAGGGCAGTCACTTCATTACTCTTAGTTTCTCCATCAGTAAACAGAGGATCATTAGAAAGACTTTTTTTCCATATTAAACAGGACCACTTCAATGAGCTAGCACATGCATTAGCATTTGCTTAATATTAAGAAACAGGAGTGATCTAGTGGTCACTTAACTCTTTTTTACAGATAGACTATATTTCCTCTGTAGGAACAGAGGATGAATATTTCCATGCTGTTTAGTCTCAGATTGTTTACACATGTTCTTGGTACTTGAGCAACCTGCTGTGGTGGGAGAAAGAAGCTTTTGGAACACAAAGGAATTGTAACCCTTTCTAATAGCATGACCCTAGATCACTGAAGTTTAATGAATTGATTAAGAGCAAGAGAAGAGAGAAGTGTGGGTCCTCCAAGTCTCTTTCCTGATCTGAACCCACAGACAAGCCTTTCCTTCACTCTCTTTTCCTCTGCTTACCTAGCATATCCATATTTACCATGTCTCCCTTCACCTTTGGGATTGTCCTTCCATCTCAGAAGTTCACTTCTGTGCAGTTTTGAACCACTCTATCACAGCTCTTTGCCAGACAGTATGGCTTTGAATCTGAAGTTCTTGAAGCACTCTGACATTGGGATTCTAGCTTGGGGGTGATGGAAAGGGTGTCAGTTTAAATAAAGCTGAGTGGTCATGACAATTGAAAGTAGTTCTGTGTTAAGTGGAGCTTTCTCATAATGGAGTATGTCAGTGCTGACCACTCAAATGGGGGATGGGGAAAGGCTCTTGAGCAGTCTCTGTAAATAGGGTCTTGTCAAACCATTTGCGGGTTATAGTCAGCCAAACCTTGAGGGTTTTCACATAGGGATTTTTAAAACCCAAACCCCCAAATGTCAACAGGGCCTCAAGCATCACATCTAAAATGAATATGCCTCACTCAAACTGAGAGTTGAGAGCCTCTAGATTTGGCTCTGTGCTGGCATATCACAATTACCACTTAGAGCTGACCACTTACTTATAACAATGATGTGGAATCACTTCAGAAGAGGTGTGTGGAAAAATGTTTACTTCACTTCCTGATTAGCGAAAACCTATCATCTAAGAAGGAAACTATTCACAACGCTGAAGTCTGCAAAATCCCATCAATTAATAGTCCCTGGAATCTTTATGGAGTAGGGATTACTAGGAAGACAACCTGTCTAGTCTTTTAACTTTCAAAGCTAACTACTTTATCTTCAACTAAATAAACAAGCAGTTGTTTGGGTTATGTGACCAATCAGTAAAAGGCCTGCAAAAGCATGTGGGAAATGCCCGTGAGCCGGTTCATTTGAGTGGCTAGCTTACTTTCTCTTCTCTTTTCCATTTGCCTGGCCAGCCAAGGGCCAGAAGGCTGTGCTTCTTGGGTTTTACCTCACTTGTCTCTTTTTTGATTTTTTTACTCCTGTTTCTTTCAGTGGCTTTTTGTTCCGTCAGCAATGGATTGACAAATGCCTCTAATAGTCAAGAGGTGAACAATCAAAGAGGAATCCCAATTACGGTGGCCAGGAAACATGCTAGACACTTGAGCATCTTTCTGTTAACTACATCTTCTACCTCTATACACTACTTTGTGAAATTCTTCTCAGGAAGAATTTGTACTCCTCAGCCTACTGGACAGAGGCTCGTGGATTAAGGAGCTAGTTGAAGCCTAAAAGGAATGGTAGAAGTATACATATATGCTCATAGGTACAAGATGGGACATGGAAAATAAAATATCTGAAGACATATAAGAAAGGAAAGGAAAGCAGAGACTTTTCATGAGTACGATGCACTCTCCAGAGAGTCTTTTTACCCATTCGTGTTTTCATGTAGTCCTGCAATACTTGCTGATGAGGAGACTAACGTCTGTACAGAAAACACGACGCTTGGAAAGCCTATGCTTTCATTGCTCCCATTCCAATGCCTATCAATAGCTTTATGCACACACAAACATGCAGGCACTCCATGTTCAGCATTCTGTCTTCAATTACTGAAGAGAACGTTACAGCTGCTGCTGGCTAAAATCAGACCTACCAAGCTAATTTTAACTGCAGGTGCCGATGGCAGAGAACTATTTATTACATAAGACACACAGTCCTGCAACTTGGGCACTCAGTGCTCTAAGAGAAGCCTCTACCTAGATCATATTGCTCTGAATCATAAGCAATGAGGATTTGTTTTCATTGCACGTACAACAGTCACAAACTACTTCTTCCTGAAGCATGTCTACATCAGTATTAACAAGTAATTTCCTGCAGTATGAGAAGATGACTAGATGGAAGCAGATGGTTCCAAGTCCCTTTCACCCCCTCTACTTGCAATTCGAGGCATTTACTCTGGTTTGCAGTGATGGTATGGGTCTTGAAGCTGTCCAAAGGGCCACTTGTTGGTTTGGTCCTTTGTATCTCCACCTGGCTCTGGAATGTAGTAGGTACGCACTTGTAGTGGAATTTTGAGTTTAGGCTTCTCCAAAAGAAATCTTGTCTGCACAGGTCAAACATGAGGAAAATGGTGAAAACACAAGGATTAATTTCAAGTCGGCTCTACCTGTTTCAAACAAGATACTTCAGTAGATACAGCCTGCTCTACAGTACGATATATTTTATGAACAGCAGTTTGCTTCCTGCCTTCCTACACCACTTCAATGAAAACTTTTCCTGTATTAGTAACAGTAGGTTTAGGTTTCTCAGCCTCGGTTTCTAATCTCCAACATGCCATTTATGAAATTACCAGATCAGGAGACAAAAAGAATGTAAGAGGAATGGGACAGTGTATAAATTGATCTGTATTGGAAATCTCATCCCATTCTGTTATTTACTTTTCTTCAAGTAAAATAATTATATTTGTAGGTATAGGTATAGGTATAGGTATAGATTAGATGCTACATTACAAAGCCACAAGGGTTCCTGATCTTGTTAACATGATGGTTGTCATAGTTTGTTTTGTTTTGCATGAGCAAGAGCTCATTACTGAGAACCCTTGTCATTCACATCAGATTGTGTCTTCTTAATGGAGCATTTCTGAAATGAATGGCAGGATATATAAATTTCAATTCAAACAGTACCTTGGAGTCTGGCTCCCACTGAAATCAATGGCACTTCAGGACAAAGAAAGCTTTATACCTTTGGTTCTTACAAGCATGCCCTAGTCTCTTGTTCAATGTATTTTTAAGAAAGCCCAAAAGTGATTTTCATATCATGTTACATGTTCAGCTATTATTTCAGCTGGTCTATTCAGCTACCTTCTGTAGTAGGTTACTTGTACACTTGCAGTCTCCTAGACTCAAAAGATGCTATAGCTCTTTGTAATCCTTGCAGTGCAGTAGGATGCCATGATGCAAACATACAAGCCTTACCCTGTCTCAGTTAGCCAGAAAGTGTATAGTTGTATAGTTTGTGGTGCAGAAGAGGTGAACTAAAACTAAGTTTCACTGCTGGGGAGGGTAATGGCAGCACTGTTTTTGCAGCAATCCCCTGTCAGGCAATGCATAGACTAGTTGTTCTGGAGGGAATCATTTACCCTCCAAGCTAGAGGTAAGATGCCAGATAAGCAGTAGCCTGAAAAAAGTGTTTAAAAGAAGAGAGAAAACTAGTAGGAAAGATTAAGATAATTTACCCTTGTATATTGTATCCATCATAAATCCCATTGTCAGTATCTATTGTTCAAGTACCTGACAAACTTCTGTTTCTATCCCCTCCATAAAAGCCTCCATCATACGTAAAGTTGCGTACCTTTCATGGTTTTATAATAAACTGGAAGTGAGTAACAGTGCGATATCAAAGGAAATAAAACTCCAGTTGCTGTTGCTGCTGGGGTTGCCTTCTGAATGTGGCTTATACAATATTTCATCTGTGCTGACACCTTTCACTCTCAATTATTTGGCTGCTGCCAAAACAAATCAATCATATTATAGCACTGTGTCTTATGTTACCATTCCACTGAAAGTTAGCTGCATTAGCTTTGAAATATATGGAAGTATAAAATTTATCTGTATTATTTATTTAATACAACTTTCTCCCTTGTGAGTTATCTTATAAACACAGGAAACTCATTTTATCTGATGTTGAACATTGAATATATATAAATATCACTAAAAAATTTTAAAATAATGGCACTCACGGGAACATAAATGCCTAAAGATACACTTAATAAGTCTTACACTTAGAATCAATTATATTCTTTTGAGAAATGGAGCAAATAGTATATGTTTTTAATTTTGGTTACAACTGGCCAAGGTGCTCATATTAGATAAATGTAACATGAATAACCACTCCTGCTAGAGCAGAGTAAAACAAATATTCAAAGAACTGGTTTGGTTACCAGCAAAATGAAAGCTTGGGGGGGTTGAGGAACTGAATACTTTTTAAAGATGCTGCAGTGCTGGGGGGGAAACACAGCCTTCTTTTACAATTCACAAGCACTGCTTTGGGAAAAGAAAAGCTAAAATCTTGAACAGAGAATCTGAAAGTGATTGCTCTGTTCAGATGTTAGACTTAACAGTTTTCAGAAAATAGGTTCAAAATTTGTTCTTGAGAGGTTTTATCCATTTTAAAATAAGAAAGATAAAAGAAACAACTTTCAGGGTGCCAATAAGTGAATTTCCTCAAAATGTCCTACTAGCATTTCTTTGCTTTCTAAACAGGATTCATGTCCTGTTACAACTACCTCTTTTAAAATATGGAAGCCCAATATAATGGTAAAATTACAACAGTTTTATCACCTCTTCTTCAGTTATTACTGCTGACGCACTAGGAAATCAGCTACACAGTACAGAATACATTCAGGAATACTTGGGTTGTGAATAGCTTAAGAAACCAAGCTGAAATATAAAGCATGGATAGAGCCAGCTCTGGATGAGGAAAGGCACAAGAGACTGAAATGGGATCTGAGAAACAGACAGGAAAAGATACTGTAAATCTGAAGCATCACCATTTACTTGAATAGAACTAAACATTGGAAATGAGATGAGTACCTTGTTTTTATGATGAAGATTTATTTTTAACATTGCATCATTTATCATATTAAAACACAACTAAGTGAAAAAAGAGCCTGTAAGATATATCAAGTCTACAGATGATTAAGTTTAAAAGCAATATTTATGTAAAAATAAATTTAAAAAAAACCTACAGCAGGCAATTATCTAAGAGCCCGTATGATGCTGGATCTTATTGACCTTGGTGGAAACCTCCAGTCCTTCTATGAGCTGGAAAACATGACTGTAGGTCCAAAAAATAAGGAAAATTCACTTTATTTTTGCAGCAACGGAAAAAAGAGCCTAGACTCTTTTACGTCTATGGACCAAGGCTTAAGAATTTAGAACATTTAGCAAAGATGTGTGTGAGGAACTCAAGGCATCTAACAGTAGTGATTTCAGCCACTTTGTAGGAAAGCATAACCACTAACTACCCACACATTTGTTTACAGGTGGGAAGATTTGCAAAAAATGTGCATGAATTGTCTTCCATCATATGGAACACCTGGGCCAAAGTGCAGAGCAAGAACACAGGTCTCAAGTCTGCCACATTTGTCGGAGTAACAAGCTTGCAAAGATGAAACAGTCAAGGAATGAAGGCAGCTTCAGGAAAAATGAAATGGAGGCCTGAAGATCTCCATGAGTACAACTTTCTACCCAGAGGGCATAAGATTGCACAGAGGTCTAGGGACGAGAAAACGGAAGGAAGTTTCACTTTTATCATTTCTGATGTTCTGATGGATAGATTCTGTTCCCATTTATGAGGCAATCTCAGTGGCAGAGATATTTTTTTCTCGAATTAAAAAAAAAAAAAAGCAGAAAAGAAAATTCTATAAAATGTTTCGAGATGCATAAACTTTAAGATTTTAATGAGAAAGTCATAAGATACCTTCAGAAGTTTCCATGACAAAAAAAAGAAGACGGAGAAAGAATCGGAGGTCTCCATAAAGAAGTAGTGTATGGTTCTGTGGTACAGAATCACATAGACATTAAAGAAATTTCATTTAAAAAACTGGCTCTCAGGCATTTAATTTGTATGTTCCATGCATTCAAAATTCACAGTATTAAAAATGTCTGTAAACCCAGCTGGTCAATAAAGATTTTGTTGTTTTTATGAGTTCCTAAATATATATGTCCTTGATTAGAATCTCACTGGTGAATCAGGAACACAAGTCTGTATCCAGGGAGTTTTTAAAACATGAATCATAGGAATTTTATTAATACAAAAACCATGGAAAAACAAAGGAAATTAAACCACAAATACTATAAATGTCTGACTTAAATCCACTAAGGCAAGGAAATTAAGAGTGAAGGCTTCAAATCCATCCTGATAATCTTTCTACAACTCCCTCTACTGCAGTAGAGACTCTTGGACCAGTATGAGAATCACATGTGCATAAACCATACAGATGTACCCATCTGTTTGTATGTGATCTAGACATACCTACCTATTTGCACATGATCCACTACTGCATGTAGCATGTGTGTGAAAATGCAGAGGTGAAGAACAGAGTGACAAACACTAGCTAGGTTTTTCAATAGCATTTCAAATTTCTTGGCTTTTGTAAGATTACAGTAAGTTGAGTGCTTCACATTACTGGAATGAGTTTTCTCTACATTAATTTAAATTGTCACGGTCTAAATTCAAGAAGAAGATTAAAGGCTTCTCAAAACAGGTGCAAAGATATACTTTAAAAGCAGCATTAAAATGCATCCATGTGCTGGTTGATGGAAATTTCATTTATAATCCTGCATGCAGAATATTCCTGCCAGGAGCAGTATCAGTCTGAGTCGGGGCTCAATAAAGGCGTACGTTCCCCGAAATGACCAGGTCTCGCATACCAGTCACGCCACAACTCCTAGCTTAGCGGTCATGCCTGCTAAAGGATAGTTAACCAATAGGGTTTTGGTGGAAAGTTTGAGGAGGTTGGGGAGGTGCAGACTACTTCCATCTTTCCCATCTTCTTCTTGGCATAGAAGTCTGGAAATTTAGACTTTGTCAGTACTTGGCCTGCAATGTTTAAGTAGGTGTGAACACTTTGATTTCAGAATTTGATCTACATCACATCATTACTTCTCACTGATGTTGGTTGTTCCATAACCATCAGTAGCAAAAAAAATTGGCATGTCTGAGGTCTCTTTTGGGTGGAGGTCAACAACAGAGCACACAAGCATTAAGACTACTGCATTTTAATGCCTCTGACGGTAGGCCTTTAACTTATGGGGCAGAGAAACCAAACAACAAATAGCTAACACTCTGGGAGGGATCAATAAACAACTAGTAACTAATAAAGACCTGAACCTTTCACGTTCCCTCTGTGAAGGCAGCAATTTGCCACTGAACAAGATGAACAATTAACATGGGGCCAATGCATTTGCACAGGAGAAGCCTTGTATTATGGGGAAAAAACCTGAACAAATAAACAAACAACCTAGTAAGATTCTTGCTACACTACCTACAGAAAAAGGGATTTTGCCCTTTCTTCCAAAAGCAAATGTTAGGCCTTCCAAAAAAGTACATTTCCTGGGAGACCAGACAGACAAAACTCATCCCATCTTCAGGGATCTCTGCATATTAGTTCAGTTATCCTACAACAGTTTGGATGGGATACAGCCGATAGCCTGAGGAAACCTGCTGTAGCAGCTGCTAATCCATAGACACTCTGTGCATGCCACAGTGTGCTTACGGATGCTCACATCTCTCTTATTTCTTTCCATGTAGTAAGCTAGGGAGGTTTGTCTTTGGGGTTGGCTATCCCCTTCTTTGTGTAAGTGAGCCCTTCACAGTGACTGCATTTTGAGCAGCATTTATACAGTGATAGGGGAGGTATATTTGGTTTGAGGGCTTCACAGAAATTGCTATGAGTGCAGCTCTTCCTCTTGGTTCTTGTCATTCTTGTTCTGGTTATGTTAGTACACTGCAAAACTACCTGGGAATAAACTATTCCTCTAAGTGAAACATCATTTTGATTATTACTGACATTGGTGCTCATTAAAATACATAAGTGAAACACTGCCTTTCTGTAGACTCTGAAAGCTATTTCATGTTACTTGAAGGGGAATACAAATGAATAGGGACTGCATCACTTTAGTTAAAAGGGAAAAATGTTCTAAGAAACTGGAATTTGGACGCTAGATCAGTAAGCAATTGAGGTTTGTAGTTTACTTCTTTTCTGTCTCTTTCTTGTTTTTCATCTCTCTCCGATTTCTGATTTTTAAGGTGTGCGTACATGGAGGAATGAAGACAGAGCATGTTTACTTTATCTGTTGTACAATTAATGATACAAATCTCTGTTCAGAGGAAACAAGATCTAATAAATGTAAACAATAGGGTTTTTTTCCTTTTGTTGCTCTTGTCTTTACCTAACATTCTTTTTGACTGATATCCATATAAAAAAAGCCTTCTTAATTTTTTTTTTTTTTTACCATTATCTGTGTCAACTGTAACCCATATCAGTGCATTTTAATGGCTGTCTCCTATCTCTCAAGATGTTTAATACATTTCCCCTTCCATTGTATTGCTGCTAAAATATGACCTGCTGCTGTTTAAATAATGTAATTTAATGATTTCACATTTTCAGCTATGCAAGACTTCCTTTCAGCACTGAAGCCTTTCAGTAGTGATTTAGAGAGATAGTTTGTTCTCATTTCTTTCACGACTCAAGACTGAGAAACTTTGACTTGTAAATAAATTATTGACATCCACTTTAGGAGCAGTACAATGGGTAGTGGAAATAAAATACACAAAGTTTCAGTGTCATGAGGCCTCAGTCTCCAGCTTGTTGATTTCTTTCAAGGTTCCAGTGTCATTCTCTCTCCATATTGGCACATATATCTAAAGCACTGTTGTGCCATTGCTATGTTATAAAATATATTTGGACCAGCCCTTTGCAGAGATACTCCCGGACTGTTATCCATGGTGAGTGAGTGACCAGCAGTGAGCTGACAGAAAACATTTTCTAATTTCAAACACATGTGCTATACTAAAAGAATAGCTAAAATATGTTAACTTTTTAGCTAAAACCGCTTTGGTTGTCATAGAAAAGAGACTAAAAAGAGATGACAGCCGTTAACAACTCCCCAGGTCTAGAATGCCTTCCCATTTTTCAGTTATTTCAACAGGAAATTCACAGGGTTAAAGTTACATAAAGAAAACAAGTCAGAAGAAATTCAGCCCCCCCACCCAAAAGGTTTCTTGTTCAGCTATACAGAAATATTACACTGAGACATAAAAATCAGATGGGCTTAAGGAGAGAATATCTTTTCATGCTCCCAGGCATTACTGAATATTCTGAGATTAAGCAACTACTAGTCCCTTGCAGAATCTCTTGAGAAGGATAACTAAAATTAAAAAATAGAACATACTCCTCCCAAAACCTAGAGAAATCTGACCTGGCAAAGGAGATGCAGAAACGGAAACTGTTCAGCCCATAGAAAAGTTTCCTGAAGGCAGGAAGATGAGTACTTACGAGCGCCAGTTTGGATGATTAAGAGGGAGGCTGTCAGACTACTTTCTGCATTAAGTCAATAAAGACAGGCCAAGAAACAATGGACTAAGAGCAGAAGACGGGAAACACACTGTCTTATAGGGTACCTGCCTCACTTTTCCCCATCTCACAACCTCACCATTGTTATCATGACACCTGCAAAATTTTAGGAAAGCATGCCTATGTTCCACCTGTATTTCTAAGAAATGGTGAGGGGGAAACAGGTGTGTAAGTTTATTGTGATGACATCTTTCGTGGATAGTTTTTAAACTTTTATCTTCAGTGCTTTTAGTGGATTACACTAAAAAGTTATTGTTGCTGATTTTACTGTTTTCTTCAAAGAACTGTTGGTGGAAAGTCAAAATTCCACAGGTGAACGGGTGTTATGTTCAGGGATTTCTGGTTTTCACTAAGGTAGATAGTTTTATTCTGCCACCAACCCTCTTCCATCTCAGTAAATTGTATTATTTGCATATTAGTTGTGCATATGAAATTTGCTTACTTGAAGCCAGGGAAAACATATTTTCCTAAATTTCACAGCAAGAATTTGCACATTCACCTCCCTTCCTTCTGCTTACACACATTTGATGTATTTGCTCGAGGAACAGATAGGGTATAGCAGTGTATATGGCAAATGACAGGGTGTAATGAACAGAAAATAATCAAGCATGTATGAAGAAAAGAAGTTTTGGAAGAGGTCTAAATGTCTTTTCACTTACAGCAATGACATTCCTATCAACTTAGTGGTGGATCAGGACCATATAGCAACTGAACAATTTAACACAAGCACATTTGAGGAAAAAAAAAAAAATTATAGGTAACTGGCAAGTGAAGAATAGGCAATATCACTAAGTTATATTGTGTGAGCAATCATTAATTGCTCCATTTTAAAAGAAACTCTTGTTGTCTCATTTTAAATACTTAACATATCTCCTATCTCCTCTGTGATTCCTATCGCTGAGTGTTCTTTTCTCTTTTCACAAACAAGGATTTTCATTGTTTTATCTAGGCACTCTGAGGTCTCATATTTATCACCCTGAGCCAGACCTGAAAGTTCCTAAGAAAAAAATCATTTAAACATGTACATGGAGCACAAAAAATATAGTGGAATTACTCCCTTGATCAACATTCAGTATGAATTTGAGTACTTGTCAGATCAGAACTTTTCTGAATTCATTCATTATTCAAAAAGTATTCAGGGTGTCTTTTGAGTTACCTAGCTGGGGTAGTTTGCAATGAAGAGGTTTAGAAGTTTCCTTATGAGAGAAGAAAGATAGGAGAAGACCCCGCACACAGGAGCTGTGGACATCTATGCTTGACCTCACCGAAAATTCAGGGACAGCAGAAGTGACAACAGGAGTATTAAGACAGGTTGGAAAACAGCATGAAAACATGTCCTCCCATTATCTAAGCTGACCATGCTACTGTGAGGTTAAGAGATGGAAGCTGATGATTATGGTCTGATTTTGCCAAAAGAGCAGGAATTACTCAACTGTGCTCAAGCATGGGCTTTTATGAGTATACCTATAAAAGTGCTGTCTACAAAACAGAACACACATTCTATGATTATTTTCAACCAACCACAAAAAAAAAAAAACAGGGACCAGAAGTCAGTCAGGTTCAGAGGAACTGATGATACTACACAACACTCTCACCTGATTCCTATCTTCATTCATGCATGCATTGGATAGTGGACTACAGAGCAAGCAATGGCAGTTTACAGCTGTGATTCAGGATGGTAGGAGCTATCTTGACCAGGTTACTTTGCTGCCTTGTGTATCAGTTTCACTTCCAAAAACTGAGGGCAGGCAGTAGCACTTGCTTAAAAGATCGGGACGGAAGGGTAGAGAAGACAACAAACAGCAACACAACTAAATAAATTCATGAGATCTGTTCCTTTCAAATACATTATGGAAGGTGTGATTGTGTTCACAGGCAGGGAACTGAACCTGCTGCTCCTGCAAGTCCCTATTTGATCCCAGGCTCCTATCTACCAGTAAAGATTATAAAGGAAACCTTTTCATCTGGTAAGGTCATTGCTTGCAAAATTTATTTGGCAGCAGAGTTACATCTTTTAGCTAGCAATTAGACATCCATGGCTAAACTAAAGAGCAAAGGTTGCCTGGCTTAATCCCTACCTTCCAGCTTTTCAACATGGGGTGAATAAATGACGTAAGAACTGCACAAGCTTATGTTTATTTATAATACTACATACCCAGCAACTCTAACCTGGAGCACTCCAGAGTGGAAGGATACGTTTTTATAATGCCTGTTTCTTCATTAAGATTTCATCATCCACCTACGCTAAAAAGCTACTTCCCCTTCACTTTGTTATATCTGCTTTTACCCACTCCTGTTCTTGCATTATTTTTTTAATCTCCCATTCCTACTTTACATGCACTCTCAAATTTTAAACAAGCAAAATTTGTGCATTAGTGTGTCCTTTTCATCCATCATTTATGAATGACAGGTTCTTTGGTGCAGCTTAATGGTATGAGAGAGACATTATTTTAAACATTAAAGTGAAAACCATTTACAACTATGATAAGAGAGGTCTGTTGACATTAAACTTTAAAACATGCACAAGGTAAAGGCAAGCAGTTGCTCCAACAGGTGAGAGTACTATGCATGTGCTTTGTAAGGGAGTTTGTTCAACACAAGAGCTGTCTCTTTGTTTTCTCTGTTTGACAACCTGTAGGATCTGGTGCTTCAAACAATGCATCTGGTAATCAGCAGCCACCACAGTTTGGTGACTAAAAGGTATTTAGGGCACAGTGCAGAGGACTGATTTTTTAAAATTACCGATTTGTTGGAGGAAAACTTTTTGTACCATTTACATTGGAAAGAAATAACGATTAAAAAAAAAAAATCTAAAGAGTTAAAGCTTTCTTTTTACACTTCCTGGTCGCACCTTTACCACTTGCACACTGGACTATCACTTCCTTTACTGTCCTCTTCCATTAAAACCATACAATTCTGTTGTAAGAGATCAGCTAACACTTATCTTGCTGTATTTTGTTCCATTCTGTGCAGCAGCAACTGCATTCTGAGAAGCATCAACATAGATAGGAATAGTAAATAAATACATCTGAATTTTATATCATATGTACTTGGATCGAGTACTGTTCCTAACAGTGTTAGACACATTGATTGAACAGAAGAGAATACTAGGAAAGAAAAAGGATCTTATAGAACTGCTTTCAGTCTGATTTTAGACCACAGGGAAAATGTAGCAGATCCCTCAGGGTAGAACTGTTGCAAACATGATACAGCTCAGACAATAGAGAGGATAAATACAGAGATTAACTTTTTCCTAGTTACTTTGGAGTCATGCAACTTTCTCAACAACTTGAAAGAGGATGGCAGAACCTTATTGATAAAGCAGACCTCCCACAGCAAGAACAAAAACATGTATCCGGGGCATAGATGACAGATGAGAAAACTCTGATTTGACTGTAAAGGTTTAAAAAAAAGTTATTTTCATGCAATACTGTATTTTTAGTTGCCTCTATTCTTACAGCTGCTTTAATCAGCAGTGGTGAAACAAGTGGTGTGTTGCAGTCAACTTGAAAGGAAGGGGTAATGGCACCCAGAGGGACCTTGACAGGTTTGAGATGTGGGCTGAAGCAAACCTCGTGAAGTTCAACAAAGCAAAGCGCAAGGTCCTACACCTGGGTCACGGCAATCCCAGACACACCAATGGGTTGGGCAGAGAAGTGATTGAGAGCAGCCATGAGGAGAAAGACTTGGGGCTGATGAGTGATGAAAAACTCGACATGAGCCAGCTGTGTGTGCTCACAGCCCAGAAAGCCAATCGAATCCTGGGCTGCATCACAAGGAGTGTGGCCAGCAGGTCAAAGGAGGTGATTCTGTCCCTCTACTATGCTCATGTGAGATCCCACCTGGAGCATTCTGCACAGTTCTGGTGTCCCCAACATGAGAAAGACATGGAACTGTTGGAGCAGAGGAGGGCCATGAAGTTTGTAAGAGGACTGGAGCACCTTCCCTTTCTCACCCAGGCTGAGAAAGTGGGGGTTGTTCATCCTGGAGAAGAGAAGATCACATGGCAACCTTCCGGTATCTGAAGGGGGCCTACAGGGAAGCGGAGAGGGACTCTTCATCAGGAACTGTAGTGATAGGACAAGAATAATAGGTACAAACTGAAAGAGGGAAGATTTAAGTTAGATATTAGGAAGAAATTTTTCACTGTGGGAGTGATAAGACAGTGGAACAGGTTGCCCAGAGAGGTTGTGGACACCCCAACCTTGGCAGCTGGGGTTGGATAAGGCATTGAGCAACCTGGTCGAGGGGAGGGGCCCCTGCCCATGGCAAGTGGGGTTGGGACTAGATGATCTTTAAAGTCCATTCCAAACCCTTAGTATTCTATTATTCTATGATTTGAAATTTTAAAGTGACCTGTGAGTAGAGAACATTGATCACTGATGACAGAAAAACCTAATGAGTCATTCAAGTGGTTTACATTACTGACCCATAGAATGTAAGACCCAACCTCTGATATGTTTTTATAAAAAGACAAATAGCCCTTAAGTATCTCCCAAGCATTCAAAAACAATCCAGATATTACTTTTCAATATTCATGGAGAGCAACATTTAATTTGATAAAGAGATCACTCAGTTTAAAAGAGAGAGATGGCATAAAACAGGTGAAAGAACCTGTTAGAAAAATTATCAACATTACTTACCTTGTAGATTTTGCAATGGCAAAGTCATGATGCCTCCTGCTGCAGCTGCTGCTACCAGTCCTTGGATGTTGGTGAGATTTGCTGTAGGCAGAGTTAGGACGAGTCCTTGTTGGCCCCCCAGCTGCCCAGCCATGTTGAAAGGAATAAGGATTGGCTGATTCAGGGCTGGAGTGCCTCCTGGCATCACCCCTGCTACTGCTGAGGCTAACTGTTGGGCTGTCAGTAGTGGCTGTAAGAAACCACAGACACAAACCTATTTTACTGTGTATAGCTCAGTATTACACACTTACAAGTCTTCTGGCTTGAGATCTTTTCGTGTGCCATTACAGACATGCACTGCTTCCAGTATCTTAACGCATACACTTTCACCAACACAGAAAAGTTTGACAAACATGACAGTCTGAAGCTATAAGCCTCAGTCACATAGCATAGTAGTGATCCCAGCTGAATCTAGACTGGAAAATTCATTGCACATGCACCAAAGATAATTTATGAGCAAAAGACCTAACTCAACTTAGTCTACAAGTACCTAAATGCCAACATTTCCAAAAAGGCTCCTGGTTGTATACGGATTGATAACAGCAGAAAATACTACAGCAACAACTACCAGAATCTTTGTGGACCAGGACTGTCCTGGGAAGTGGGAGAATATTGAGTATCTTCTTAGAGTATGGCTGAACTTGGACAAAACTGTGAAGTGAGATGGGAAATATTTTAAAGTCTTATAAAACACCATACTACTATGTCTACACTCTGCTCTAAAGAAAATAAATATCTGGCATAAAAGATAATGAAATATCTCTACTAATGCAGGAGCTCTGTGTGACAGACATAACTGTCAGAGACAGTTACAATTAATAATAATTAATAATAATTATTAATAATTATACTAATTCTGCATTAAAATTGCACAAGCTTTTTAATATTAAAAATATTATATTAATTTCAGAAGTAATTTACATAAGAAATTCAAATATCTTAACCTCCTAAATATAAAACTTCTTAAGTTTTATTTTAGAAAAACATACAAAATCTGATCTTGCCAAACTTGACTTTTAAAATACACACAATACATACATGTTCCCTTTTTGTAACACTGAATGTAGCCAAAGAGAATCACATTTTCTACATCACGCAGATCAAAGATGATCAATCACAGTTATTTATTTTTCATCAAATTGCACATCTTGATCAGTCAAAAAGAAAGATACTGACCTGAGGCCCAACAGGGAATGCAGGATGGGACTGACTGGGTTGGTGCTGGTCTGCTGGGCTTGTATCAGGCAACACTGTGTTTCCTCTGGCCTCTGAAATCCAGAGAACAGATTGACTTTAATATCAAGCCTGGGGACTGCCACATTACCTTCTACTCTGATGTCACATAACATGAAGCTGAAAATGATATGTTAAAGTGCTTTATCAATAACTCAAGCACTAAAATCGCTTATCAGCTGCATAAATTATGCTAACGTTCATTCAGACCAGCCAACTCATTCAAAGAGTTACAGAAATCTGACAGCAGTGAAACTGAAGCTATCATCAACCCAGCTAATGCGGGTTGCATTATACATCAATTTACATACAGTACATGAGCACTCCGTGCGTGTGGGAACTGCATTTTTTTACGCTTGGTGAGCATCAGCCATTGCAATTTCTGAAAGCAAAAATTATCTGAAAAACAATCAAGTCACATCTACTTTCTATCTTAATAAAGTATTTTCTTTTGGTAGTTACTGAGGCAGCAAAGGCTCTACTATGCACAATAAAAAGGCACTATGAAAACTGAAAACTGGTATGCTTCCAAATGACAGCTTGTTTTTTAAATTTCATGTGGAGGATGAGCAAAATTCTGCGAAACCAAGGATTTCCAGCATTTATTGAGATGATCAATATCCAACAATCAAACTATACGCTGGGCACTAATGACTTGCTAAGCATAGAACACAGTCCAGCCTTACTAGATTTTGCTGAAGTCTGCAATACAGATTTGAAAGGGAGGAAGAAAAATGAAAACATTCTATCAATTGTAAGAAAATACCAAGATGTTTTCAAAACTACATCCCAGTCCTCCATTTCCTCCGGGAGAAGGGCTCAACTGGTTCACAATTTTTCAGTGCTGATGGCATGATAAGGCCTACATTGGTTTTTGAAGTTGTAAGAATGACTTCAAGTATCAAATGTAGCTGGCAAGAGTTCTGTGGTCTCTCATAAAGAAAACTCTGGCAATGGCACCAGGTTTCCTGGTCGGTATGATACCTCCTATTTTATTATTTTTTTTCTGATGAGTGGTTGAAATTCCATTCCAAGTAAACCTTAACAAGATGTTCTTTTCCAATGTTTGTCCTATGAATAGCAAGATAATTCTGAAACAGTTTCTTGGCACACCCTTGTGCTGTAAGGAAAAAGGATGCGATTCTGTCATAAATTTTAAAGAGGGTATTATCAGCTCATTTAAAACAAATTCTTTTATATATTCTCCAAGGGGACCAACTTATAAATAATGGAAATGTGAAAAAAAACACCTTCACCACATTAAGGTTCAAATAAAATTGACTGCTACATATTATTCAATTGACTTCTATCTCTACAGCAAGTTGTCAATCATAACAGTATTTTAGAATTGGATTAAACAATAAATGTGCAGAGTTATTATGCAGAAATCTGAAAATCTGATTAATTTGTAATATCTTCGTGTGGTCTCAAAAATTCAGAAATGGACATTGCTCTGGGAATACTTACAAATGGTCTATTGAAATGTCTGATTTGGAACTAATAAAAACATACAAACTTGCTGACATTTTATAAAGTGAATTCTACAGAAATATGTTTGCCATTTTAATGACCACTGTCATTTAATAACGACAATAAGCTGACCTACTATAATCAGTAAAGATTCCAACAATTGCCTAGTAACATGCAAAACGAGACGCAGTCACTAAATTTTTTATCTGCAATTTACTCATTCAAGTTAAATGAAAAGAGAAAAATGTAACTAGATATGCAAGATTTAGTGAAAACTGTTTCTTTCAAACGCATAACAATCCTAGTGCTGCGGCCATCCCTAAGACCAAAGATAGGGTTTCCCCGGTATGATTTCCTCCTAAACAAAATAAAGCACTATGTTACTAAACATAATTTTTCCTTTGGTAATTTCCACATACTGTTATGGCCTTTTTTTTTAATATTCACGGCTGTATGTATAAAGTGATATTAGATCAAAGGCTCAATACCAATGAAGATATCACTCCCCATTCAGATCAAATTTTATAAGTCAATTTTGTTTATGTAGTTTTAAGGGCTGAGAACTTCGTGTGTGTTTTAATTAATATTAAAACAAGATCCTGATAATCTGTCATAGCATTAAATTGTCCGATGAAATCTTTGGGAAAAGAGCAAAACCAAAGTCAAATATTCATTAGAATTAGAATTTATTGCAATTTTTATACCTTGAGCTCTCAAAAAATATGTACGAAGTTCTGAAGTTATATGCCTGTGTTTTAGTATTCTTTTTTCCATGGCGCAGCCATCCAAAGAACGACTGATTTCTGTTATCTGTACCATAAGGACCTTTCAATATTTGATCATACAACCTTTACGTAGCACAAGTTGGTTATACCAGACCATCAAGCGAAAATTAATTACCCTCCTTTCCTTTTTCATTGTACTAATTAGAATCACTTAGGGTTACATTCCTGTCACACAGTTACTCACCACAAATGATTTTTTTTTGATTTCAGTGCTTAAATGCTCTGCCTGCTGCTTCTAGTTTAGTTCCCTTAGGATGCAGTCATCTCAGGAAAACGGCACGTGTTCTTACATGGCATCCTGTATGAAATTATCAATCCTGTATTCTCTGACTGAAATTCTCAGATCTCTCCTGCCCCTTCTAATCTACCTGCTATAACAGACACTCAAGAGTCAAGAAAATATACAAGAACATCTGCCTCCTGGGCTGGCACTAAATACAGCAAAGCAAGGATTTCAGGGTGAAGGTCTGTTGCATCACACAGTGACAGCATTTTTTCCTTGCTGTACACTGCATTCACTGACACACGTAGGTCAACACTCCGAGGAAGGCAAGGCAGAGCACAAAATATCATTAGAAGGCTACTTTTCCTTTTCTGCCTTATAAAAATATATTTCTGGCTGGGGGGATTCCCCTGATTTCAGAGGACTCAGAGAGCTCTGTCTATTTCTGATTTCTCTATTTCTGCTTCAGAGATTCATTGCCATGAATTTGGAAAAATACCTTCATTAAGACCAACTGCCCTAAACTGGCAGCACACAATCCTCTACAATGTTTCTCCCCTCTGTTTTACTGCTTTTATTTGGGAGTTGATTAGTTCCAGATGCTGGAACGACCTCTGCAGGTAAATTCTTCCCTTGTCCAAATTCCAGTCCTCACTAATAAAAATGGACTGTCAAAACCTAGCCTAGATTTTCCACTTGTTCAGATCCAGGCCATTACCTCCTGTTAGGTTATTCTCCAACTCCGCTCAGCCTTCTGTCAGTGAGGGGTCTGTCAGCAAGGAACCAGGACTTACAACAATCCCTGTGGGGTTGGGGAACTACCAGCAGCACCTTCTCTGTTTGCAACTACGCTTTGAAGAAATTCTGTTCTCATTACCTCCCCAACTGCTGGTGCACAAGGGGCAGGGGGAAGGCAGTAGCAGGGCTACTACTCCGAAAAGAGAGCCAGTTCTTAACACCGTTTGCCTAGGCAGGGCTCTTGTAACTAACCGAGTGCTGACAACACAGCCTAAGTCAATGAATTTGCTCAATAGTACCATATAAACAGACGGGAGTGCCACTGCCATAGTACTGCCATGACTGTAGACAAGGCTTTAATATTTAATAAGCAGTATTCATCATATGTGATTCACGATAAAATAATTATAAATTATATAATACATACGTTCACCTCTCATCCCACCGAGGGACTGGAAGAGCATGACACAATGAAAAACTGAAGTGCAGTGTAAACACGGTAAAATAGCCTTCTTAAAATAAAATATTATTTAAAATAAAGCTAAGTAAAACAAAGGCAACCTTCTTCTTCCCTTATCAAAATGAGGAAAAAAACGCCACAAACCAAGTGAAAAGCCATGTTGTACAATATCTGGTTTTAAAAAGAGAAAACAACAAGAGAAACATCAGAAGAAAAAAAAGAAATACCACATCTCAAGGCCACCAAGCTTCATACAAAATTACAGCTGTAAATGTACTGGTTATAAAAGGCTTTCCACAGTTTGCTTCTATTTTGTTTCTTACACATTTTCAGCAACACAAGAGGTAAGTCAGTTCTTAGTGTCTCCCAGTGCCCTGTGAAGGTGAGAATGCTCCAATCCCCTACTTTACAACTAATGGGGAAAAGAGACTCCAGTATGGATTATCAAATAAGCACAGTTTAGCTGACCTCCTCAGCTGTAGTTCCGCTGTTCAGGAAGGCACGGGTCAAAACACAGAACTGCTCTGTGACTCCTTGGCTGTTCCAGGGGTACAGCAGTTCTGACAAGGTGAACCTGCACATGCTCCCCAGCACCCTCACTTAGACACAATGCCTGTCCCAGCTGCCCTTGTCTCACCTGGTCTCCAATTCTTGCAAGGAACCTGCAGCTGACTGGAAAATGGAGCTATACTGAACACCATCACAGGATAGATGATGGAGTGCATTAAACTTGTATGTCCAGCTCTACCCCGGCCCTTCTGTGCATGTGTGCTTGTGCCTGCTCAAAGGCATGATGCACCCTGGCATCTCTTTTCAAACTCTGCACCAAAGCTCACTCAAAGCCAGTGCTCATACCAAAGCATAGGACTAGTCTCAGCAGATGACATGGATATGAACAACTTCCTCATGGTCTTCATGAATGAATTTAGTATGTCGCACATTTTATTTAATATGTCTCACGTTTGTATCAAAACCAGACATGCTGGACCTCCTCTCCTTAGCACTCAATGCTTTGAAAAATAAGCTGGATCAAATTCAATAATACTAGATTTTCAGTAATCAAAAGAATATATAAATCCTTCTGAGATTTAAGCAATTATTTAAAATCCATTAACATTAATAAAAGAACACATTTCAAGCAACCGTTCATATTAAATCTTTAGCTAGTTCCACAATGTGACATTAAATTACTTGTATTTATCTCTCAGTAACCATAACAATAAGAAATCAAAAGTGGACATTTTTCTTACTCACTGAGACAACTCACATTAAAGAAACAGCTTTGAGAATTAAATCATTAAAGTAAAAATACTGCCTGTGAGAAAAAAGTCTTACATTTTAATACTAATAAATTAGTAAACTAAACAATCTGAGCAAAATATAGCTGCATTTAGATCATAATCAAGAGAAAAAAAACTTTTTTAGGAAATTAAATAGACCGACTGATAATATTCAAATTATCAGGTATGGTGTGTGAAAGTCCACCATCTCTGAATAAAGTAACTCAACTCTTCACTAAATGAAACCTTAACTCTCAGCAATTATACCAAGAGCAATCTTGCTGAACAAAATTCAATAGCTGAAAGAAAAAATTCAACTGATAATGCAAAAAATATAACATTCCCTCCAAACAATCTTCATTCTGCCACAAACCACCATATTCTGGCTCTTAATTTCACTATTTTCATTTTCCTGTTGCATCAGAGTTGGACATGTAGGGAGGAAGAGTTCACAAATTACCACATTGTAAAACATTATTAATCAGATTGTTGCACAAAATTTCACAAACACACCTAAATTTTACAATACTTGCAGGAGACAAAATTGAGATTTTATGCTGATTCTATTTTACATTGGTGTTGTCCTATAGTTATCAGAGGAGATATTCCTGTTACCTCAGCAAAGAAAATAAATCTCATAAATTACATTAGAATAATGATTCTCCCACTGAAAGGTATGAATTAAAGCTTAGACCTTTCATATCTAGTTTGTTTGTCTCTTCCAGTCCATGACCAAGATGTGGCACACAATTCTCTCCTTTGGATTGTATAAAATTTCCCTAGGTATCAGGTTATCCCACAGATGATGAAGCAATTTCCTGTTGACCTGTACTTCAGATTTTAAGGGGTTTTTTTTAGGCAGTAATTTCACCTTCACAAAGAAATGCAAACAAGTGTGTGGAATTCTAGATGTGTGTAGAATTACTACCAGCACCTGTTAACTCTGAAAACTAACAAAATTGCAATGTTGATGTTATTATTTTACTGTCCAATCATTTCAGCACAACATACAAATACTGTGCACATCTTCCACAATGTCAGATTGTGTCAACTTATATAACTCTCATTCTTAATTTTCTCCTTCCTATGTACAAAGCCCTTCTAGTTTACCTTTGAAAATGTTTGTGGTGTGATAAGGAAATGGTATATTGATTTACCAATATTGACATACGTGTCAATGCAATACCCTATAAAGAAGAGCTAAAAATCCTGCATTGAAAATGAATTGAATTAGACAGCAGTATGCATAGAGCAGATTTGCTTTACTGAGTGTATCATTCAGTACTTAAGTAAGTAAAACACCACTGTTTTATACTTATCTGAAAGTGCCCTGCAGTTGCTACTGCAAAACTACTAAAATCGTCTGGAGAGCTGAAAGTCATTCTGCCAGCAGAGTATAGAATGCCATCTTTGCCTGGTCCCTGGGGATATTTCCTCCTAAAGGATCTTCACCCACAAGGCGCACACAGTAGCTGAAATCACTGCCCTCATTACCCCTATGCACAGAGCTTGGTTTGAATTTAGGCATCTGCATCTTTCTGGATTAGGACTGATAACATTAAAACTCCATGACTCTTTATAATGAAAACCAGACTATTAAAGTGATTCATGTTACAGAGGACTTCTCCTGGGCAACCACGAGTTATATTTACCACCTAACAAAAATCTACCATACCAAGGCACAAAATCACAAATAACTCAAAATCCCAGTTCTCCCAAGGGCCTTAAGTTTTCTTCTTTCCCATCTTTTTTTTTGCCTCTTTCATTGTCTATCTTTTCCTTTTTGGCTTTTCCGTAAGAGAAATTTTTTTCTTATTGGTGCCTATATGAATATTCTTCCACTTCAGATAGTTCGTGAGAAAAGAAGTGTTGCTCCTGCAGAAAAGGTGGAGGGATGTAATTGCAAAAGTATGTTCTTTATTCAAAATAGACTCATTCTACTTTTCTTCACCCACTAAGTACTGTGCATAAAAATCCCTTGTTAGTGGTACATACATTTTTTATGAGTTGGACCCTTCATATTGAGAGTTCTAGTTCCTTTCATACTGTATGCATTAGCACAAATATTAAGGCCACAAAGACCCTATCAGTCTTCTCTGAATTCACACAACATTTCATACTCACTGTTTGCTGTTAGTGCTGGTGAATGCAATGATGATAAAGGTTACTTACCAGAAGATGGACAGTTGAATGCATTATTATTTCATGTTGGGCAGCTGATCTCTAGCTAAGAAGGGCAGGAGGCTTCTCTAAATTAAACTTCCTTTCTTTCCATCCCTGGAAGTTTACTAAATGCCAAAGAGTGAGCACATTAAAGGACATCTATTTTTGAACATCTATTTTTGTAACTGTTACAGTTTGCCATCTTTATAGCTATCTTAGATTTCTTTACGATTTTTTACAGTGTTTATCTATGCATCTTGGTTTTGTTCTTAATAGGGAAGAGGACAAGCTTTCCATCAAAAGCCCAACTTGCCAACACTCACCCTCCCCACCTGACTTCTGTACCCTTCCCCCAAATAAGCCAGATTATGAAGATATCTTATAAAGATATATATTGCTGTTTGCCTGGAGAACCCTGTACAGTTACTTAATATGTGTTTGGCTGCTGGTACTACAGGCTACTGAAAGCCAGGCAATACATGTGGATGATCTCTGGTGCACAGTATTTCAAGCTTCTGGGTGAAAGAAAAGCGTAGTATGCCTGACATATTTTGGTTTTTACAAGTTACGTTGGTAGACTAATTTCAGTGGAGAGGGCACAAGTAGCTGGCTGATGACAGAAATTCTACTCACAACTTTGACAAGGGACTGGAAAGATAAAGCTGTAAGGTGGGAAGCAGATGAACCTAGTATTCTATCAGTCCTATGAGAGCCTGTTTAAAAATTCAAATCACCTAGTTTTGTGAGAGGAGAATATCCAGTTAAGAAAGGAAGCATTCAATTAAACCCAGTAAAAGCAACTCACAGCAGAGTCAGTGTTCAGCAAAATGCACATAATATATGTAAACTCCTACTGGAGCAATCTGACCAGCAAGTATGGTAAAGCAACAGTGGTTTATCACCATTGCTACTGAGTTCACCGGTTTCATCCCTGTGGTGTCTTTAACAATTTTACACTCTCTGCTGTGGTCTTTACACAGCCCTGTGGGGCAGCTCCATCAAGTGTCTCATTACAGGTTGTTCAGCTGTTCAGACTTTACTGAGACTCTTGAAAGAGCCATCCCACAGAGTGGCATAGTGTAGGAGTCCAGTTGAGATCCAGGAGGAAACCTTAACAGTGGCAGCAACTCTGTATGCAGGAGATCACGCTCCTAGATCCAACTGCATCACGAAACTGTTAAGTCTTCATTATAAACCTATTTAGCTGCACATGTATCTTCAGAAATTCCTAGGTACAAAAATAAAACAGCCTTTCAAAAGCAACTGGTGGCATTTCATACCTGCAGCAAGTTCTCATGATGTGGCTCAGCAGGGTGAGACATTATTTCAAATGAAAGTGTTGGCTGGAAGCTGCAGAAACTTACGTATGTATGCCTCCACATCTTGTAAATCCTGAACTGAATTAACTTCTTTCTCTTTATTATTATCTGAAATTGGTTGCAGTGGCTGTTTACAATGAGCTTTTGCCAGGAGTTCCCAAACGCTTTATGTTTTTAAAGGGCATTCAGTCTTCCAATCTGGTCTTGCAAAGCATGTCAAGCCTTACCATCACTAAACCAAGTTTAAACCATACAGCAAGAGCTTTTGGGTTGCACCCCTTCCCACCCCTTCAATCCTTCCCTCCTACACAGATCAAAAGCTAAAAATATAAAAAGTAGCTAAAAAACTAGTAGCCAGCATTCTCATAGTGTCTGGTTTTGAGGAGCTATTTGTCAGTCAATGGTAATAAACCATGCTGCAGCAGCCACTAAAATAGTCTTTTCTACACTGAAAATACCCTAAAATAGATCTGCATAGAAATAACCAAGTGGCTGACAAACACTTGGACACTATTTCTGTAGCATGTTGATCTTGCCTTTATGTGAGTCAAACTCCCACTGGATTATAAATATGTTGCATTAGTTTTCTAGGAAAGATTTAAGAATACAGCACAGGTTAAAAAAGCTTTACATGTGAGACACATACATCCCAGCACGGCTGAATTGCACGAAAGATCTCCTGGTTAGTAATGTCTTGCCATGGTGAGACCTCTTTGTAACAACATGTCATGAAGGAAGCAAAAAAGCAAAAAGAAGCCAATACGACTTAGCTTTGCCAAAATAGCAAGTGGCAACTTGCTTCAAATAGGGCACTGCGACACATCCTAACAGGATTAAATTTCATGGAATATAATGTTTCTAATCCATGAGAATGCTTGTCTTCATATATATACACATGCTTCTCTATATATAGATACATAATTTAAACAAATCAGTTTCCTACATCACTGTCATTTTTATGTTATTATTCTGTTTATTTTTTCAGCACTACAGTAATTGAAAAATAACAACTGGTAAAATGCTATTAATTTAAGTGCATTCGTAGTGTGTTATGTCACTAATAGACTTCGGTAACACTATTTCTTTATCCTTTTTACAAAGCATTGTTTTATTGTCCTCCTAATTTCCACGATTTAACTTCCACTTAAAGTTGAGTGAGGGCTTTTCAGAATTCTATTATATTATTGTCCTGTCATTATTCTAAACTCCATTACATAACAACACAAAAGCAGCATCAGCTTCCATTTGTCATATTACTTATTTTGAGGATTATGTCAGATCTCAGACTATGTGTACGTGCCTACTAAACATAATTTGGAGTTGGGCAAAAAGTAATCACTGATTCCTTCTAAAAATGCTTCTAAAGAAAAGATTCTGTAACTATTCTGTAAGAGCTCTGGCATCTGACTTAGACCCATCTAGCCCTTTAGAAGAACCTAGCTATATTTACAAAATATAAAGATAACATTTAAAGGTACGTATAGACAAACAGATTTGAACTTCTTTGTCCATACTCCCAAGTGAGCTGACAGAAGCCAGTCTTGGTGTGGAAGCCACACACTTATGCTTACATGATGCTCTACAAGTGCATGCTGTGCGCCTCTCTAACACAGCTGTGTTGCTTCTCTGCCCAGAGAAGCTGTCTTCTGTCTGGCTACAAACGGAGCACAGAGAGCCTGGAGCAAAGAGAACCCTGGGTCCATCTTTCCCGCGAGTCAGATCCTTCAGTAGACCAAAGGTGGTTTAGCACACCTGATGTGCTTTATGAATTGGACTGCTGTTGCCTTCCTAATATCTTTTAGTGTGCCCAGCTTTGAGGATATGCAAAAGATAGCCAGGGCTGCTTTGAAATAGCCAACACTTCCACTGTCTGTTCCTTACAGCTGTCATAAAGGAAGAGAAAAATCAGGTGTTAATTTGGCAAAAGGAAGATTTAGGCTCATGCCCAACCATTTCCTTTGAGACCTTCACCAGCTCTTTTCATCTCACATGCAGAGTGTTGTTGGGCTGTCAGAGTACAGAGAAATCCTGGACCAAAGGAGCATGTCGATTGGAGTGGCTACATTGGCAAATATCGCCAGCTGCTTCCTCCAGTCACAGAAAGCAGGATGCAATAATTTGTATTTCAGTCATTGTGAAAAACACAGCTTGTATGTGCTAATGTGTACTTTGGACATGTATTGTTACAATAGCAGGGGTTTTACTTAACATCATTCTAATGACTTTCCTCCAAAGAGCATTCGTGGATACCACAACTCCCTAAGTGGTAACAATGGATAAACATCGGCTTGAGAAATGCAGGTCTATATTATTTATGAAACTGCAATTGTCCTGTAAGTAACCCAGTTGTTTAAATAATATGTATCTATGTAATTGAGTCTTCTGTATACAAATAAATAAGGCTTTATTGCAATGTCAGAAGTTAACAAACCAGTCAATAAAATCAATAACTCACTTTTTCTTGCTTACATATCTAACTTTTCTCCACCTTTCCTATGTTCTCTGTTTGTTCTGGTTACATATTAACACTCTGAAGGATATATAGTTCTTGTGATACTGTTCAGTAAATAGTGATTGGAAGTCTGAAGAAACACCACCTTAGCAATTTGATACTCTTCCTATTTATTGTCTATATTTTATATATTGTAACATATAATCCCACTGGTATAAATCAGGGAGAAAGAAACTGTCTTGATCTATACATCCGAGTACTACAGATTTTTAATGTGAATGATTATATTAATGTCTAAGTAAATTATGTTCATATTGACACATTTAGCTAAAATTTATCCAGCTCTGGATTACATGATCATATAACCATTTTCAAAACAGCACTGCCAGATTATAACACTGAGCTGCTTATGCCTGTGTGGTTAAGGTTGTGTCAGCATTTCCATTATGCTTCACATTTTTCAAATATTTATAACTTGGCTGTAAAATTTGCTTTGGCCTGAAACTTGGTGAACCAGAAGTACAATTCTACAAATCTTTACTCAAGAAAGTTGTCCATTCTATTTCAGTCAGAGTGTTTCCATTAGCTGGGTTCTGCCAGATTACAAGTCAAGCTCAAAGTTTATGAGTCTGGTTGTTTTATTCTCTTAATGAAAAGCAGATCAGGTCCTTTTAAAAATATTCTTTAAAGAAAAAAAAATATATGGAGGGACTGGGAAATAAGGCTTGATTTTGTAATGTGATTAGGTCCCTAACTCAAAAATCCCTTGTTTTTAGTACTTCAAAGAAGAAGAAAAATTAACAGCAAAACTGCTGCAATGTAAAAAGTAGCCGTGGGGCAAATGCACTAAATTTTGTTCCACTAATTACATTTTCTTGTGGGTTTTCATCTGGGATCTAGCACACCTCCTAAACAGTGTAAAATTGGGAGGGCTCCAAATGAGCCATTCTCATCTATCAGGTATACAAACATGCTCACAAAAGCTATCTTATTATGTATGCTCCATACAGGCTCCTTATTCAAAAATATTTTAACAGATGTCATGCTGGATAAATATAATGGCTCATCTGAGGCTTAGAAACACTTTACGCACAGTAGAAACAAATTTGGGCAGCATTTTTCAAATTGAGTTAAGTCCTTAATGCACACCCACAGGCTTACTTAGACTTATAGATACAATATCTTTTTCTTTCATTCTCCTTAGCTAGCTGAGCACATGATCTGTTATCAACAAAAATTTTCCTGGTCTGATGCTGCTCTCTTGGTTCACTGCTGAAATATATCCTAACTCCTCATTTGGCTTCTGGATGAGATTTCTGCGAAGCACTGGATGGAGGACAAATGCAAACCCTTTCTGCGTGGCTCCAGCAGCCTATAGATTACCTGCAGAGAAACACAGGGGGTGCATGTTTTACAACAACATCGTCTGAAACCTTTCTTTTTGAAAAATGACCACAGACAGGGTTTGCCCGAAACAGCAGAGAGTAGCGACACATTCCTACTCTTTGTTAACCTACACTTGTGAGCAGTCTACTAAAATAAACATGAGCATGAAGCACTCATGACATGTCTTTATGCTCCTGGGTAAGACACCCCTGTGGATAGTAGTGTGGTACTACTCAGGTCTTAGAGAGGTTGCAAGGCTTTGCAAGGCTTCACGAGGCTTCATAAGAATTTAAATATTTTCTTCCAGTTTACACAATTTTGTTTGGTATTGAAAAATTCTGCTTGGCAGCGGCACAGCTGTAAGTACATAGTTAATACCAAGCGATATCTATTGTGAACAGCATGAAAATTCCTTTCATGGAAGTTACTTTCTTCCCCATAAGTTTCATTTGATGTCATATAGCAACACTGAGACAAATTGTGGCAGTAAGATACAGACTTGCTGTTTCATATTAAAGAAGTTTTCCTTAAAGTATTCTGACTTTTGCCAAGTTTGAGATCTTAAGCACTGGGTTCTATGACAGTGCATACGTCCTGACCTTTCAGAATGGCATAATGGTTATGTTGTGTTGTGTCATATGGTGGTGCTGGAGGTTATCACAGTTGTCTGCAAGCAGACATGGTGTGAATTCTCAGGGGAGCCTGCACTGCAGCTGGGGTCTCAAAAGTACAGTCCTTACTTATACTTCCATGCTGGGACACCCTAGCAGCAGTCCTGGCAGTTCAGCTGTTCTGAAATACCAGTGGGCTAAGCAGGAGAGTGCTGCGGTGCTGCTCTGCAGCACACAAAGTGCCAGGCAAGGGATCAAGCAGCACAAGTATCAGTTCTCTTAAGCCACAAGCAGCAGACTTAGAGGAAGACGGAGAACAACATGGTGAATGTGAGTTCATCTATCAGCATGTCTGTCAGTGCTTGCTGTTTGTAGTAGATGATGTTTCTGCATCAAGCTTTCTAGGGATAGCTCCCCAAAATATTCGGCCACCATCAAGTAAGGCACAGTCACTGCTGACTTACGTGAGCATGCTGCACACTGTACCCACAGAAGCAGGGCCCACCCTTCGGAGAGTGAAGTCATGGCAGCACTGGCTGCCTGCAACATCAGGCAGCATGAGGAGTGGGCCCCTGTTCTTGACCTCCAGGCATTGAAATAATTTCATATCAGAACTTCAGACTGACCCACCATGGGAGACACAACTGAGGGAGTTGGAAAAAAGTGGTTTAGTCACTGCAAAGAATACTGACATTTATGTCTCGTATCTAGGTAAAGGGGGTGCTGTTTTAACTTTCATTCATTTCCTTTTGAAGTACAGAGTTCTAAAGAGTTGGCTTCTCTTTCCTGCTCAGTTTCCCCTTTTTCTGTGCTGTTTTCCTCCTCTTTGTGAGCATCCTTGGACAAAACACTTGAAACAGTGGCTTCAAGAATATTAAAAATATATGGGTTAATTACTCATGTTTTTAAAGGCAGGGCAGCTCTTAGAAAAAAAAAACCACCTCAAATGCGAATATAAGGCAATTTTAAACACTATTTTTTCCTGATAATTACTTTGTGTTTGGAATAAAAAAATATTTTGCATTAAAATGGGAACAGTGGAGGAAGTCAGACAGATCCTGCTAATAACACAAGAAGTTAAAACACATCAGGGCATCCTGGAGGCTGAAGGCACCACACAATTCATCCTCTCATGCTGGAACAGCAAGTAGAATTTCCCTATTAGGAGCAGCTCATCTTCCAAGAGTACTTTCCTACCCTGCAAAGGCCAATATTGTCAAACCCAATATCATAGTCACGCTCTACTCTCCTACTAACCAACGACATAAATACCTAAATATTTCAGAACTATAATATAATGCAATAAGATTCAGCATAATAACATCCATCAGAAAGGACAACTTAAAAGAAAAGCATTGCATTTGCTGTATGAAACGATATATAATGATCATTGCCGAGGAATGGATCAATCTGGTTCCAGTGGAGCAACTGCATAAACATTCAAAACAACAATAACTACAAGCTCTGGTGAGGTACTTTTCTTCCCAGTGTCATCTCATTTTATTGCTTCTGAGCAAGGCTGAAAGTCATGCTGAAAAAAAATCCAGAGACAGCTTTCTGTCTCTGCCCCCATTCCTGAAAATCTTGATTTTACTAATAATTCTCTGTTGGCTAGAAAATTTCAGTTGTAACACATTGAGTCCAATTACAACCACCACAAATCCTGGGTTTTATGGGTTTACAGTGTTTGGGGATTAAGAGCAAACCCTGGGACAAAACAACATGTACATAATTTGAATTTGAAAAGAAATGCTTTTTGTTACAAAATCCTTTTGCCATTTAAATTTTATACAATTGATGGGCATAATGCAGGTAATTAAAAGTGTTGTCATACTTTTCCTGTTTTAATATA
>VZTA01010242.1:100097-158430 GCA_013398855.1 Mohoua ochrocephala
GAAGGGAAGGGAAGGGAAGGGAAGGGAAGGGAAGGGAAGGGAAGGGCCAGAACTGAGGGTTTGTATTTGGAAGCCAGATCTCACTGAATTGTTCTCCACCATAGATTTTTCCACCACATTTCTACCCCACAGTTTAACAGACAGCTTGGTCCAAACCAATACCTGAATTCAAACAACTCTCTGTTTCTTTAATGTGCGCCAGTTTGGTGTTATTCTCAAGGGGTATGCTTGAAAGTGGCAAAATATCATGACAGCAGTGCCATATACCAAGACATATATCAGAGAATGCTTAATCAGCTCTCAATCCTCATGTACCACAGGCTTTTTGGTTTCTGAATCCCCAAACTTTTCTGGAGCAGATGTGGATTCATTTATACAATCTCAGCCTAAGCATAATAACTTGTTTTTCATGGGTCTTCAAATGCACAAACTGGAGGCTAACACCCCTTTCCTACCTCCTTTGGAAAATTCACAGGTTCTGGGTCCATTCATTTTCCTCAACTCATTTGACAGATTTTACTGATGATGGAACACAAAACTAGAGGGCATTACTACTGTAATGCCAATGAATATCAAGAAATTATCACTCTCTTTTAATAAATGACAAGAAACACTAATGATGTGGTAATAGCAGCTGACAGCATTATTAGCGTGAAATTTTTTCGTCTCCATTTACCTTGAGGGACAATTTCCCAGAGATAATAAAGGCCAGGAGTGAATTCACATCCCAAACTAAGTCAAACACATTCAACATTCAGGATTTTTGTAAAGGACTCATTTATGTGACAGACCTGCACAGTCTTCTCCTTCCCATGAGCTACCGCAGAGGCAAACACCTGAGAACACACCAGAAGTGACAGCCATCATCTTTCCAACTAACAAGGACTGTTTCAAACAGCCCAGCTCCACAGTCAATTTTGTATCAAATGCCTATCCTCTACGGATTAGACAAGAGCAGTGAATACTGAACAGGGGGATTCACCAAAGCAACCCTTCTGGCAAGGATTTTCCATAGCCCACGTCCTCATCTGCCAGGACCGTAGCAGTGCTCCCAGGTGATACTGGGATTTTTTTAGATCTCATTGTCACCATAGTAAGTACACTTCAACAGTGCAAAGTGCTTAGGCATCACTACCGTCCTTTAGGCTCAAAAGCTTCTACAAAACTACTTTGCAAGACATTTTCCCTAAATTAATTTCTTTGGCATTCCCTACCATTTATAGACTCACAACTATTTCAGCCAATCCCCCTGTGTCACCAGGTAACCATCTACTTTCACTCAAAAGTTCATCACTCTGTCAAGCTATAAGGGCCCATTTGCACAGAAGACCCAAGATTATGTGAGTCTGGCTACCTTTAGAGTCATTGGTTTGAATTACTTTCTGCCTAATAAGCCATGAATAAAAATGACAAACCACAACATTTATTAGAACAAATATGATTAGCAAAATATGATTATAGCTGTCAGTCATTTCAGCAGCAATGATGGTGCTCAGTGAAGAGTTTCCAGTCATTTACTTACTGTGGTCTAAATTCTTAGAGAACTTTGCGTAGCAGTTTCACCCGCAAACAGTACATAATTATTACTTCACTATGTCAATCTGTATTACAGCAGAGGCAAAACCCCCTGCAACTATTTTTTCTCTCATCAAAGTTCTCAGTAAATATTTGGATTTTTTTCCTTTTTTCTTTTTTAAAGGACGAGTCCAGGGGTAGTAGATTTCTTCCCAAATTTACATCCACTTGGCCAGATTCTGCCCTCTGACATTCCTACAGTCCAGCTGAATACAGGAGAGTTCCAGCGGATCACTCAAAAAGATGAATCCTATGAAGGCCTGACTGTCCTCCAGCTCTGCTGGGAGTTTATAGATCTCATCTTGACATGGATTATATTAGGCAAGCATGCATGAACATCTTTTAGTGATCAATTTTAAGTGTACGCATTTTTGTTTAATTTCAGTATAACCAGTCACACTGCCAACATGTACAGGCACAGGGATTAAGCTAAACAAAGCCCCTTCTGCATGCATGTTTTTGTGCTTAAACATCATGTCCTCTCCAAAGAACATGAAGATACAACAGCATATATTTCTGCATACGTTTGTGCATCTATTACATCATGATACGCTGGCATCCCTTTCACTGCACCTGTGCAGTGCCTCAGATGGGGTAAGCATTAACAGCTGGATTAGGGAGAACACAAAAAATATTCTTATCAGCAGGATGGGCTCCCTGATCTGGGTCACCATATGAGTTCAGTGCAGAGGGCAAAACAAGGTCAGTGTGGAGTGAGGGGAGCTTAAACGGCTCAACTTCAGCTTAAACTGAAGGTGTTAATGGCTACTTCAGAAAGCATTCATCTTTGGGCATCCACTCCTGTGAACAGTTCAAACACATAAAGTGACACAGTCTATTGGACCCCAAAATCCTGTAATTGGACCCAAAATTGGATCCTGACCCCAAAACTCAATCCTATGAGACTGTGCTCTGGCAGAAAGAACTGGAAAAAACTTCAAGCAGCAAACCATATCGAAGACCTTGTTTTCAAATTTTTTGATAGGCACAATATTACACAGTTGAAACACCATTGTCCAACACCTTTGGTTTCTCATATATTCATTCCAGAAGGTAGGACAGCTTGACAAATGTAAGTGTTATACAATAATTCTTCTCGTGGAATACTGCTTGCTTCCAAATCGCACAGCAAGTTGTGCAGAGGGGTTGTCTGACTTCTCACATGGAGGAGAGCAGGCCTTGCACCAACCGCAAGCAGAGCTGGTATGTCCAGACACACAAAAACACGGATTACTCAGGCTGGCAGCATGAAACATTGAGATTGGAAATGAACCTGGCAGCAGGCCAGGAGATGAGATCCAGGGTAGCACTTTGTATACTAAATCATGTCTGAATCAACGCTCAAAATAACAAACTCCCTGCAGTGCTCCCTGTCACTCTGTTGACATGTTGCTCAACTCCATGTTGGCCAACACATTCACTATTCTCAGTGTGGATTCCCAGGGAAGTTTTCTTGGTTCTGAGTGCTTAACAAATTTTAGACTCTTCAAACTCTGCTGATTAAAAATAAATAAATAAATAAATAAATCAGGATCTAGATGATTTAACACATGCCTCTTTGGTCAAATTGCAGTTTTGATCCCAATTAGATACATCTATTCTGCAAAGGGAAGTTGCCCTCTCTAGAGATTTGCTTCATCCTTGTGGCCAGGGATACTCTATATGGGCAGTGAACTTACTGTTGCATGGTGTGACACAAACTCAACTGATTTCAATAAAAAGACAATAACTAATTTCCATAGGCTTGATACAGTATGTCAACATCATGGCACCTTCTAATAAAGGCCAGAAGGAACATTTGAAAACAGTGCTGTTTGCCAAGGTCCCAGAAAATGCTGAACCACTCCTTTTGTCTCCCCTAAGAGGGATCTGAATCCCATATCTGACTTAAAAATTTCTTTAGACATGGTCTCATCATCCTTGGAGCCCAGCAAATCCCTCTTATCATAAATTTATCATGCATTTAAAAGTGTCTTGTTTTTCAGATCTGTACCAGGCACTAGCACACAATTCAAATGAGAGAAGCCACCACTGTTTATGTGCAATCAACCTAACATGAAGAAGATAATGAATATACTTCCCCATCACTGTTAGCTACAGTGAGAATAACTCAACAAAGTAACTCAAGTGACTGGCATTATCAAACTGTGTACAGATCCCTCTTGCCACCCTGGTATAGGTACGACACCATTCTGTGACATTCTGTTTGGAAAATTTTTTGTGATTTTTGTTGCATGCCTGAGCTGGTGGGAATTGGTACTCATGTCTTCTGAAGGCAACAATCTATGGCTGTCTTTTCCGCCCTCTGTCTTCTTCCCCAAATCTCCCTTAACTGTCTTGCTAATAGGAGGAGGCATTTATTGTTTGTGAAGTTCTCAGGGACACTTAATCTTGCAAATCTAGTTAATCACTGAAAACCCACTTCCTGAAAGTCAAAAGTCCTCCTCTTAGATAGTAATAACCCAATTATAACTATGCTCAGGGAAAGAAAGGGACACAAAACCTTATTTTTCTTTGGCTACTTAAGAACTATGGAAATTCCTCACAGTTCTCTGGTGGCCCTCATATTTAGACTCATCCATTTGTCTTATTCCCAAGAGAAGCCAGGCAAAGCTTGAATAGAAAAAAGATTAAGCACATATAGCAGAACTGTTTCCTCTCTTTTCTCTTATCTTTCATATTTTCCCCCTGTAATCTACATTTAAAAAGAAGGGAAAAAGAAAGACAAAAAAGGGGTTCATAAACATTTTGGAAGTCTAGAAGCTCTGCAGTCACACAGAGTAAGATAAAGTTCATATCCAACTTATTTTCCAAAGACTTAGTTCTAGCAACTTAGTTCTAGAAAAGTTTCTCTCCCTGCATCTAATCGTTTAGACCAGTAAAAAGGGGAAGAAAATATGTCTCCCACCTACTTCATTGATGGAGAAACTCAGGCACAGGTAGTAGATTGACTGTGATCTTGCCCAAGATTGACCTGTCCAAGATGATGGTACAAATCCATGTCAGAATTGGAACTGACCTTTCATTTGGAGCTGTTTTGTGCTCAGATGTGAGCTCAAATCAAAGGAAAAATCAACCACAAAGTAACAATAAATGTTTTTGGTGTTTGGAAAGGTAGAAAACCGTGGAGACAAAAAGTTGTACATAAGATAAATGTTCTTCTCAAGAACCTAAAGAATATTAAGGTGTAAAAACTCAAAACATCCCACACAAATGGATGAGAAACTGCAAACAAAATATTTTTAGGCTTTTCTAAAGAGGTGATATTAATAGTGGATCCCAAAAGGGCCAAGTGTACCCTGTAGTAAGAGACAGCAATCCTTATAGGTTTTTGAATCCTCCCTGTGTTACCCCTGTTTTTCCCCTCAGAAGACGTGAGATACCTCTCTTCTTGAGCCATAGAGCATTGATTGGATTCACATTCTTTTCACTTTATCCTCTCTCTCTCATCCAGTGAAGCACATGAAGCACTCTGATCAGTGGACAAGATCATTCTGTCACCAAAGTATTTGTTAAGGTTCCATATTTAAATATGCATTGTTTGCAACAAAGGAATAAAGCAATGAGAGGTTATTAGAAAATTAAATGCAGCTATAAATTAATTTCTGTAATTACTATTCATTAATATTTAATATATTTATATAAAGGACAAATCTCCTCGATTCTCAAGGCATCCTGCATTTAATAATGTGGAAACAACTTATCTCCTTCCTGTTGTTGAGACTGGAGTTGTAATAACTAGTAATGTTAAATGTATTTTTTTAGATCAATAATAAATAAATACATAAACACTTCCCTCCAGAACGCTCCTGATGTCATTCACAAAATTAAAAAAAATAACTACAGAATGCCAAGGGACTTCATAACCATTTCATTACTACCATCCTAATTGCATGTGGTGGAACTGCATAATCAGTTTATTGAAATTGAAATCTTTGGAACTGATTCTCCCTACAGACACTAACAATAAGCATCCTGTGCAATAACACAGTACTTAATGTAATATAAACATTATATGCACCAAGCTTTAAACATCCCTTGGCTTCACCTGCTGGAATTGGACATTTTTAACACTCTTGTGTTCTGCCACTGCATTGAATCAAATATCTAATTTACAGACTGCAAAATACAATATTCCCATATTACAATAAATAAAGGAAGATACATTCAGAAAACAGACACACACGTACAATTGGTATAAGGATAAGCAAGACTACATTTAATAAAGTGGAAATAAAGCAGACCCTTCTAGAAATCTGAATGGATTTTCATGCACAATATGAAAGAAATTGCTTCTGCTTCCCACTGTGTCCCTGTGCCTCTGCAAATAACTAGGCTGATACCACAGCCCCGATCCAACCTACTCCTACTTTACAAGGGGACTTTATTCTTGTGAGTAGGTCCATTCATACAAACAAAAGTATTTTTCATCCAGTGCATACCCAGATATCAATAGGATTTCTATCTGAAAAAGAGGTTCATGTTTTAGTTTGCAGGAGTAACATAGTAGCTATTAATGATACAACTAATAAACACTCACCTGCACATTTTCAAGTCAATATTCCATCAACACAAAGAAATCCAAACCAAGAAAAATGTGTACCGTTATTTGCTTTCATTTTCAACAGCAAATCTAAAAAATGCTGAGGTTTTATAATGATTAACAATAAATTGCTAATAAGAGTATTTCAAAATTTGTTGTCCTTTTTAAAAATCAAGAAAAGTTGGGGGGGGTGGCGGTGGGTGGGAGGGGAAATCCTGGTTCATGGGTTTTGAATCTTTGTTCAGGGGCTTCAAACAGCATATTTGGAAAAGTCTTTACCAAATAGGAGTTCAGTATCTCAATAAAAGAGGACCTGAAATAATTTCTAATATCAAAAAAGGAATGGAGAAAGTTGTTTCTTTTTCTCTATAGTTCTATCACCATGTGCCAACAATGGCGTGTCTGTGTCTTAAAATGCTACTCAGTCACCTCATCTTCATAAAGTTTTATAAGACATCGAAAACAAAAATTAAGATTAGGGCTATTCGATATTGGGACCGTTAAGTTCTGTTGTACCCTTCCCCTACGTTCAGCACTGATGGTGCATAATACTGTGGTGTCAAAACCAGTATGGGACTTCACAACCAAAGCCAGCCATCAGAAGTACCAGCTCGGCTTCAGGACAGAGGACTCCAGAGTTGAGCACAGCATTTTGCAACATTACTTTAAACTTTTTAAGAACATAACAGCTTTGCCAAGCTGTGTAAGGCATCAAAGAGATCATTTGGAGCCAGCTTCATCTTTGAACAAAGCCTCACAATAACTTGCTCCTACCGAGTGGACGTCACATCACGGGCAAAGAAGGTGTCTGGTTAGTATCCTAAGAACTGCAATGACAGAATAAATTGATGATAATTTTAAATATAGGAAGCCCAATCCTACATCACTCAGTATTTTATGCTGTCAGCACAACACATGAGATACAGCATGATCGTTTTGGGAAGAACAGGAGGAAACAGACTTGACAAGAGTGGCTGCAGAGGGCATGAGATGACACAATGTCTTGCCCTTGGTGCGCTCCTTTGATTGCTTAAACCTCAGTCTGACAAAACACTTGAAACACATAAACCCCCCAATGACAGAACAGCTTGGCATGGTGAACGGAAAGACTCCCATTGGTTTGAAAGATGATTGCTGGACAAGGACCATTTGGCTATATGTGAAGTATTGGTTCGTAACAAAAACCTGCCACCTTTAAAACATTAGCATGCTAAAAAAGAACCAGAAATGGAAAGATAAGGGGAAAACGCAGTCAACCAAATTTAACTACACGTTCTCCTGAACAGGTCCATATCCAGCTAAAACATGAAGAGTAGGGAAGCACTGCACATTTGCACCAGCTGAAAGCCCACTCAAAACAATCAGAGAAAGAAGCAAACCAAAATGGATGTGACAATCAAAATAGCAGAAGAAAACAACACATTTATGCAATGTTAATGCAAAAGGAATACAATTTATTTTGTTGCTCAATACTGTCTTTCTGCATATAGCATGAACCACTGAAAGTAGATTGGGTGCTTTTAACAAGTGTTACTCAATAAATGTTTTATTATTCAATAATTTTTTAAATAACTTATTGTAGTATGCGTGTGTATACCTATATATTTACCCCCTCCTCTCCTTTTTGACTAAAACTATCCTCAGATCATCTCACATAAATACAAGAAGGCTGATGCCTACACAAGTAAAAATACAATTTCCGTCCTTCTTTTCTTAGTAATAGTTTACTCTTCAGTATCATTTTGAATGATAAAGAATTACAAAAGAAATTCCTCTGAAAGTCAGTCCCCTCCACTGTCTCATCTTTAAGCAAAATTTTGCATCTGAAATTTGCAGCAGTTATATATACCAGTAGTAAAGGTTAGCACTCAAACTACATCAATAGTTTGTTTTAAATACCTATTTACATTCTTTTTGAATTCATTTACATCAGTCACCTCAAGAACATGAAACATTTGCAGGATCAAAACAGATTCAAGAAATAAACTGATGATGGAGTTGCAGTTACATTACTTGAATGATTTTTTCTACCATCTGATAAATAAGGAATAGGCCTGAGTAGCAACTCTCTCTCCTTTTCTTTTGGTGTATCCATCATTTTCCACCCTATCTTTTAAAATCTAATGCTAAAATAGATCTGTATCTGGGGTGGGAAGAGAAAAGATTTTCAGAATTTCACCACGAATCAATGCATTTTCAATATATATGTTCCGGATGGATGAGATGCAGAGATAGAATATTTAGGATAAGGAGAATCACATCTATCACTAACATAAAGAGGTGAAATGCATGTGGTTTGATTTTGCCATGGCATGGAAAGCCTGCAAAAAAAATAAAATTCTTATCAAGTAGCACTGCATTCCCTTTTGTCATTGAAAAATTAGCATTTAGTATTACATGCAGCTTTCAGGAGAGCATCTGCAATGTTTTTCTGCACATATGCAATATACCCTGCTAGCAAGTATGGACTCATAGAGCTTGGAGAAGGGGCCAGCAAGCAGACAGACAGCCCTGGTTTAGGGCCATGATGAACTGTGTATTTGGCTGCAGACTGAAAGCACACAAACCTGAGCCAGGAAAGGAAAGTCTTTGATCTATTTGCTATGAAACAAACAGGCAATTGGCTCCTGTTGAGGAATGCCAGCTTGTCATGGAGGCAGCCACAGAAGTAAGTCACCCCCAAAAGAGTGTCTGTTTGGCTGATGGGAGCAAATCATATCAGAACCCAATACAAAAAGGCAAAAGAGCTGCTTCTCTTCAGCTCCTCTTTTCCCAGGAGCACAATGAGGCAGGTAGTAATGCTTTCTGACTCACCACAGATTCAGTGAACGCAACTCCCAAGGGAAGCTTGAACTAGATTGGGTTTGGAGCTTGGCAGCAGAGTTGCTAAATAGAACCAACAGCATGCTTTAAATAAAAGCAGTGGTGTGTTAAAAATCCCTGTGCAAAGCCTGTTTACCTGTCTGATTTCTTCATATTTCTTTCTCTCTCAATTCCTCCTCACCCCCAAACAAAAAAAGAAGATTTGAAGGTAGAAGGCAAACGTGAGACTACCAGACTTCAGGAGCTCATAAAACATGTAAGAGTTCTATGGCTACATCTTTGGCTTGCAATAGTGCAACTTTCTATCAAGCCTTGGTCAAGCCCCATGCTAGCACAGACCTGGGTCTTTAGTGATGGATTTGTACCTAAAAATGGTAATTAGCAGAGAAAGCAGGTTATTCATAATACTGTAAGAAGATTTTAAGTCAAAATACAAAAACAAACAGGTCCTTCCCATTACTACCACACTTGAACAAATTTCCAATAAGGCCGGGTAGAGAAGCTCTAACAGACATCACCAGGAACCATATCAAACCCCACATCTTATAAACTCAAAAGCATACTTTACTTGGGAAGCACTTTATTGACTCTAATGTAGTCCAGACATGACAAGGAAAACCACAGCTTTTTAGAGCTGTAAAGCAAAGCTGGTTGATAAAAACATTTTCCTCCAGAAGACTCTAATCTGAATTTCTTTAAGTATGGTACACTTGGTATTTCCTTTGTACAGGCTCGGTTCTCCTTTCTGTCCTTCTTAGTCAGCATGCTCAAATTGTCAGAGAGAGTGGCAGCACTAAGGCAGGAAAGGCCACTAAAACTTCTTACTATTATCTATTGTCATGACGTGCAGCTACAAGATTTGTTTTTCCTCTTTACTCTCTCTCCTACAAAAAACACAAGGAAGGAGGGAGGAAACTTGGATCAGGGCTTGATATTTGGGAAACTCCATTTTCCTAAGGAACTGATTCCTTTTATTATTATTTCCACTATTGTCTTCAATAAGATACATCACCAGAAGTCTCTCTCAGGTCTCTGAGATGCAGAGACACACAGTAAGCTCTGAATGAGAGGGCACATTACTTGGCAGAGAGGCAGAGGACGCAAGGCTGCCTCTGTCAGGAGGAGGCAAAAGGTGTCTGGGGATGTGAAGGGAGCAACCTGCAAGCAGTGGCACCTAGGCTCGATCTGCAGAGCAGACACCACAGGCACTGTCGCCTGTGACACGTTTGCGCAGTGTCTGAAACTACGCTCAGCTTTGGCCTCCAGCTGCCACAATGGTACAACTACTACAGAGCAAAAAAATGCGACAGTCTGAAAGGGATACTCGTGGACCAGAATAACAAGGACAGCAGCTTTTCTGCACATACAAAATCTTAAAATCACTCAAATTGTCCAGTAGGTACATGACACCAGATCTGTAATACAGGCAAAGTACAAAGTGTCTCTCTGGTCACAGTATCAGGTAGGGAAAGCAAGAAAAGAAAGTCAGGAGTGCCTTGTCCATCTCTTGAATCGAGATTTCTTGACTACCAGTCTCTATGCTCCAATCACTAATCCCTGCATACAATAGCTAAGGAAGCTCCATGCATGTAACACTAATCTTATCTTCATTTTAGAAGAAAAACAGATCAATACAGTACTCATAAGCTGATGCATGACTAAAATATTGATGCAATATTTCTCATGTGTATCAATGCCTTGCTATTTTTATTTTGTTTGTTTTTCTATGTATGCAAAACACATGCTGTATTTCTTGCTGTTGTATACTCCACTCTGCTCTTTTCATTTCTATAAGAATAAAGAAAACAAAGAAAAGGCTTCAACAACTTCCGCTCATCCGTATCAGGGTTGCTTCAGCATTATAGGGTTCCATCCCACCAGGCGCTCAGTTATATTGTAGTTTATGAAAATTGGGAACATTTTGGCACATCTTGGAATTAATTAGGGCCTAGTAGAAACACTGCCTAAAATTTTTTACCTTTAATTTCCACTATTTAATTTAATATTCTCAGCCTCCTTATAGCCTCCCTATTTTCCAAAAATTCTGTAATTTCTGGGTATAGCTCCATCCTTTTGTCCTGTATTTATACAGCACCTAATGCCATGAAATTCCTTGAACAAAACAAGGAATTACAAAGAGATAATACAACAGTCAACATTTCTGAATTTGACCAAAAGGAGTGGACTAGCAACATGTAATTGTTTTTCTATTAAAAAAAAAAAGTCATCCTCTTATGTTATTTAATTCCCAATACTGTGAATTTAATTAAAATTAAATTTCCAAAATTATTTATTTTTTAAGACACCAGAATTTTGCTTATTTAGTTTTCCCCGCTTGGCAATAGGGACTGCTGAAAAGCCTGTGTCTCAAGACAGGAATAATTTGACCTGTAGAGCCAAGTAGAAAATTTCTGATTCTATGCTATTTTATTTTTCTTGGAAAATGTCAAAATAGCTAAAACCAGTTAATTGAATTTCACCAAAATTCCATTTTCAGAGGAGGAAGAGTACACTCAATTTATAGCAGAACGGTCCTTTCTAACATCAGGAATACACTGTCAGACTGCAACCAGAACTGGAGGGGGAAAGAAACGGACCAGGCTTCCTGAGAACAGACAGCACGCCTGTGCTTTTCGCACTTGATTGAGTCTGGGGGCACTAAGATCTGATTCAGGACACAAAACAGAGCCTCTCCCAAGATAACACCTCATGACACTGCACCCTTGTGTTCTCTAAGACACGTTCCCCTCCATTTTCTTTTAGTGAAATAGCTCCATTGCTTTTCCACAACTGGAAGAAAGCCAAGCACAAACATCTGGTGTTTTAGCGAAGTAGGATTCACGTCTGGGTCAGCCTCAGTGGCCTTCAGCCCTTCCAGAGCCTAGTGCCAGCACATATAGACTTGATCTATGTTCCAGCATCCTGAACACAGCGTCAGTGCACAAGGCACATACTGCAGAACTCAGAAATTCAGGCCAAATTTTCAGCCGCAGTGGAAAGGAGCTGCTTGCTAGGTCTCATGTGAGGCTAGATGTGGTTCACATGTAGACAAAGCAGGACCAGGATGAACCAGGATCACCCTTCCATATTGCTTCTACTTAAAAAAAACCACCCAAGCAATCAAAACTTAGCATTTAATTGTGAAAATTAACTGGCATTGGTTTTACTCAGAAAATGCAAGAAATTGAGAAATATGTCAGTTTTCAACACGGTTAATACTGTCAAACACCTACATGCTAGTTCTCCAAAAACTGTTGATTTTACACTGTGCATTAAAAAAATTGAGTAGATCTATAACTATTTTAGAGAAGTGTTATTTTTACATAATGAAATTTCTTTCATCATCAGTTATCTAGTCCGGTGAAATGTTTACATCAAGAAAGGGACCTTTCCCACATCTTCAGCAGAAGGAAACCTAATTCTTTGTCCACTGCCTCCCAAGCTCTGCAGAGAGGGCAGCACAGGGTCGCTGCAGGGATGACTAACCATGTGGCCTCTAGGACTGATCCACTGCATCATCTCTGCTCTTAAAACTGGACGTAAGTGCCTTGCAGGTTCACAGCCAGGAAACACTGTATTGCGTAGGGTTCTGAACATCTTTCTGGAGGAACAACATACTGTGGTTACCTATTTGGAACCTGGGTAACAGTTCGTCTGTGTGGTAGCAAAATTAATAATCTGATGCTGAAGGTTGCCTTTCCCTCCAGAGAGATTTCAATCAAAAGGGAAGAATAGCAGTAATATTAATCGCTGGGCAGACAGACTCCTGGATATACACCAAAATACCTTGATTCAGGACATGAATTCTCTCTTTAATGCTGCATGTGCAGACAGAGCTGCTGCCACTCCTATATGAAGTCATACATGTTCCATGGATAGACCATGAAATACACAACGTATCGTCCTCCAACAGACATTCCCTTAAGCTTGCTTTCATTGTTCTTTCCTTGGATTTATTGAAGTCATCATGATACATATTTTCTTCACTTTTCTGACCAGCTTTCCAATGCTTATAAACACACTGTAAAATAATATGCAATCCTTCTTGGGTTTTTTAGAAAACACCGCATTACAAATAATATAGAACTACAAAAGCTAGGTGGATACTTTATCCATATGATATTGCAAGGCATGAAATGCATCTGTCCTTCAGACCTTGCCATGTCACATACAAATATCTCATTAATGCATCTCACATGGATTTTTTTTTTAACCTTTAATTCCCTGATTAGCTGACTGACTCAGTGGGTAATTATTTGATTCCAGTCTCTCTGCTCCACCAACATGTTCTCTTTTATCATTCTGCAAAAACATGAAGCTTCTATCAAAAGTTAAATTAGTTCAGGATATAGAAATGAGTATCTTGATTTAATGGTAGGCTTAAGGTGAAAGCCTTTCACCACACTCTTATATAAAAAATTACAGAATGTCATCCTAAAAGAGATAGTCTTGGCTTCCCAAAGCAGCACATTTTCTACACTAGAAAGTCTCCACTGAAAACTCTTCAATGTCATTACAATTTTATGTAGTGAAAAGATACTTTAAGTGGTTTTCTTATTTTTTCCAGAAGATTTTATGGATCCCTCTAAGCCTTGTTCAGTTCAGCTTGATCCAAATACACTTGAAAATAATAAAAAAAAAACAACTGCAGCAAAACAAATGCTAAGTAGCCACCAGTTCTGATTCTGCCGGTACATTTGCATGTACTCCCTTTTATCCTGGAACTGATACAGTGGATGGAGGCATTGCACAGTGGTAAGGAGGCACCAGGCCCAGCTAGGGATTGCTCACACTTTACATGATGCAAGTGCCAGGAAAACCTCACTTCCTCGCCCACTCTGTCCCTGCACTTCCATGAACCAGGGCAGGGGAGTTCTCTTCCCATCAGTGAAATTACTCACATCAGTAAGGTTATGGGCACACAGAAATATTTATCAAACCAAGAAGTCATTGTATTCACTGCACAAACACTGTGGCACACGGATAATTAAAAGTTCACCAGTCCAGTTGGCCCATCCATATTTTACCGTGTCAATATATTTAAAGACCCACTGGACAAAGAATAACCTGAGTGAGAAATACAGCTGACACAATTAAGCACAAAATTTTTAAACTAGTCTTGGCAGATCATCATATCTTTATCTTATACAGTCTGTCGTGCCAAGTTCCTCAGAATTTCACTTGAAGGATTAAGACTTTTCCCTGAGACATGTCAAGCTAGGCTCCCAGGAATTCCAATTGCATGCTGGGGTCTGCATGGAACTTGGCTTAATTTATTATGAAACTGGCTTCACAGGTTTTCGATAACTTTTTATAGATATCTGAACCCCACTTAAAGAGCTGTCCTTGATCAGCCAATTGCCTAAGTTAAGGGAAAAAAGTTCAATCCTAGGTTGCATAAGTAAGCTGTAATAAGAACTGAACACTTCATGGACACAAAGAGATAAAGACAGCACAGAAACCTCATTCAGCTGGCTGCACTGTTTAAAATGTCTCCAGTGACCACAAAACATCACTGCAAGTCTATCGAGGATATTCAGTTTTGATGCTCTATTAGCGTGTTAAACAATAATGAAAGTGATGAACCAATCTTAATGTGAAGGTTACATGTAGTTATTTAACTAGCTCCTCATTTAAAATTAAGTACCATGTTCTAGTGAACAGGAACACATTCAGGGTATAGTTTGCCATTGTTTCTGTGTCCTATGAAGCCTAAAAAAAGTTAATTGACACAAATTTTGAGCAGCTGTTAGAGAGAATTTCTATTTCCTGATGATTAAAAATTTCAAAGTGAAGCACGGCAAACATACACTTGCAGTTCTAAGGACTAGATTTGGGGATTTCAACAAAAATCTCTGGTCCTTTGGAACTTAGAAGATAAAAGGTAACTGAAGTCCTTAAACTTTATCTTCTAAACACAAAGGAGTGTCAAGTAAACAGGAAGAGATTCATATTTTTTTATCCACTTTATTTGCAATGAATGATGAAATAACATAATCGTTTCTGAGTTTTCTCTAATAAGGCAGTATGAAAATTATACTGAGATAAATACATATAGTCTACTCACCTTAAATAGTTTTTAATTTCTTTTGGTTAAAAATCACATTAGAGGTAAGGCTTCTTACAGAAAAAAAATTCAACTCTGTCTGATAAAAATACCTCAAATTCCCTACTTCAAGGAAATGCAGTCTCTCTAAAATTACAGGCACTATTCAGATGCGGATCCAGTCTGAAATGATGGAAATTCATTTCACATAATTTATTTTTGTTTCAACAGATTTTGAAGGTCCTATAGGCATCCAAACCAACCATGCACAACTGCTGAAGAACTTTCATAAAAGTTATTCAAACCACTGTCTAGAAAGACAAGAGGAAGAAAGCCTTTGTGTGTGCACTCTCTTTATGTTGCCATCATATTGCAGTACCATGTTTGACATTGACACACTCTTTACATCCTTCATCAGGGCATTTCATGAAACTATCACCAAGTTGTAGGTCTTTTAGATCACTTTAAGAAAAAGGGAAGGGGTGCAAGAGAAGGATGAAGACAGCATTCGTATGAAGGAAGGCCACATCACATTGCTGCCTGCTTGGTAGTGTGATCTTTCTTGATAGAGTTCAAAGATCTAGCCACAGGTATTTCTTTCAAGATACAGGAGCCGTGTCCTATTCTTTTCCCAAGATGTATAGGTTACCACTTCTGTAGTGCAATTATGTCTCCCTCCTGACATTCCATCTATCAGTAGGGTTCTTTAACCCCTGGAATGAGCTTTTAGTGTTCACACAGAGACTTCAAATGTATGAGTCTAACAGGAATTGTAATGATGGGCAATTAGCTTTTGACTTCAGTATAGGGTAATATTTTCCAAGCATTTCACATTTCCAGTTCAGATATGTATACTACTGATGCTCTAGTGCTTCATGATTAGGATATGGAGAAGGTTGGCTAGCACTACCGCTGTGTTCCACAGAGCTTCAGACTCTGAGAACATAAATCCTGTGCACAGGTATCTTTGCTCCTTTTCTGCTGGGGGAATGTCTTTTTGCTAATAATCTTGGAAAAAATAATATTCCACTCAGAAGAAACCTGTCTGCTTCTGTAACGCTGCAAGAAGTGCAAGTAGGCAGCCTAAGTCTTTTCTGACTCTCCCCACTGTGACTATGTTACTGTGTACATTAAAGTTTTTTCTCCCTCCCTCGCTCACTCACTACATCTTTGCAAGGCTCGTGAATTAAAGGAAGGAGCCGTGGAGGTGTGATAACCTGCCTCAGAGTCCCTAGGCTGCATACAGCACAGCAAATCTTGCCATCACGGCTGCCACAGGCAACAACAATCCACCAGCAATATCTACACCGAACTTGGTTGGAAAGCTTTTATTATACAATTGTAACATCAGGAAAAAAGTGAACAAAAGTGCCGCAAACACAGCTACTCCTTTCTCTCCCCCAGAATCGAGATGAGAGGCAGCCTTTTGCTGCTGGTCACCCTGGGGCGCTTGGGCTGTCCAGGAACACTGCATGCCATGATAGCATGTGCAGGAGCACAGCCTGCCAACACCATTGCCGGCGATGCATGGGCTCAGCAGCCAGCAGATAAACAAAGAAGCAATACCCACTATCAAAGTGCCAAGTATCTATAACCTCTAGCACAGCACAAAGATTACAGCAAACAAAATCGACGTCTAAGAGGCAAGGAGAGGAGGAGAGAAGTGATTGTGAGAGGGGAGCAGGTGAGAATGCCTATCCTGACAAGGCGAATGGTTTGGAAACACAGGGCTGACATGTTGTGACTAGGAATTACCATTAAGACACGCTTTTTACAAACCCAGGCTCCTTCCTCTTAAGGTACTTTAGAAAACATTATCAGGTTTGCAATCAGCCTAAAAGCAAAGCATGACTGCAGGTCAGATCGGAGAACTCAGGAGCATTATAAGAACATGTTTCCCCTGCAAATACTCTGGAGCAATTTGCTCAGATCTTTTAGATTCTCATTAGAAATTTGTTTCCAGTGTGTATTATTCCAGCTAGCTGAAGATTTCATAATGCAAAACCTTTTGGTTTCTGACACATCAAGAAAAGGCCAACAGCTAAACTACAGATGCAAAGCCTGAACTCAATAAAACTGCTGAAATGCAGACTATTTTCAAGTGATATTAGCAAAGAAACTCTTAATTGCTGTCTTTATTGGTATTTTTTACCCTCCAAACCACTACCTGAATTCAGGCTATACCCTGCACAATCCAGATATGTTGTGCACCAGAAGAGATGGGCCTAATTCTGCTTTCCAGATACATATCCTGTTTTAAAAGCAGTAATGTTCCGTATTCCACCATTTGCGTCTGCCTGCTGTCAACGCTGCCTGTAGCTGATCCCGATGACCATGTCCCTGACCTGCGGAAGCTTCTCAGTTCTTGAAGTAACTTTTGTAAATGCTCCCCTGTATGTGGATTGGGAAAAGATCGGCGGTCTGATCCAAGAGAGAATTTGCACGGTGGGTGGGGCTGTGTGTGCGTCTGTGTGTCAGGTTCCTGACAATGAAGAGGTTAAAGTTCTGCGAGTGTTTTCTAGAGTGAGGAGTATTGTGAGCAAAAATTTTTAAAAAGTGTTTGAAGCAGATGGAGCAAAAAATTTCCCAACCTTTGCTGTATAAACACACTCTAAAGGCTTCAGGCGACTTTTACCCTGGACTCTGTTTTTGTCGGATCAATGACAAGTCACGTTAACAGCGGTGTTTAATTCTATCAATATGTGACCAATTGTGTTAGATTGTTTGGCCATTGATTTCACTTAGTGCTACAGTTGAGCTCTGAAAGGAACTGCTTTCCCCTGCATTACCACACATGGTGACAAATGCCCGGCGCTGACTTTCAGTACGGCATGCACAGAAGCTCTGACCACTTAAATGCTCGGGGAATACAGCAGGATAGTCATATAAGTGTTATTCTTTATTTATTTTCTGAATTGCCAGGCCATGCCATGCAATTCTATTTAGGTTTGAAAGAGGTTGTTTACAGAAACAGCTGAGTAGACAATAAGACAGATGACAATTTGTCCACATGAAAATGATAAGGCAGACCTGGAAAGCTGCATAGTGAAGGAAAACAAAACTGAAAAGACTAATTCCTTTCATATTTACTGTGACGGGGCCACGCTCTGACATGCCTGCCTCAGTATCTAGAAACATTTGGGAAGGCAAATGCACATTGCACATAGGAGTTTTGAACAACAATGATCTAACAACAGTGGTCTTCAGTGTATCATGTTTGCAATGAAAACCCTCTCCACCAAATTTCTAGTAGGGATTTATACAGCGTTCATACATCTGCCACAACAGATCCAGCTGTCAGACTGTGGTTTAAAGAAGAAATTCAGGATTGGCTATCCTTTATCCTGACAATGAGTAAGTTATTTATAAAATACTTATTAAACTAAGTTTATTTGCAAGAAATAATAAAATCACTAAAAATCATAAAACCCTCATATTTTGAAGTGTTATTCTTCCTCTTGAAATTCTCTGAAACCATAGAGGTTTCAAATGACAAATAGCCCAGAAATCCTTAGGTTTCCACTAGCAATAGGGTAAACCACTACATATAAGGTAAGACAATTCTCAAGTTATTTTGATAAACCCCTATTATTTAAAGCAAATGACATAATAGAGAAATAATATTCCATATGATTAAGGTTTATACTTCTTAAAGAAATATTGCTCCTTTCAAGAAAAAATTATGTTGCCTTTAGGTACCCAGCTTATAATTTGGCAGCCTACCCAAACCTGCTCCCATGATCAGCACACTTTTAAGAGGGAGCTGTGTAAGAGAAAGCCTTGCTCTTCATAGGAACATAGTGACAATGCTTAATTTTAAATAATCCCATCTGCCTCTCTCTCCTGAGTCATCTTAGTGATTAACAAAACTGCTTGGAACTCTTAAACCCTATATTTTATTTAACTATTTTTCTTTTTCATGTAGAGATAAAATAACTTAAATGGCTTTTGTAACTTTCACATGCCCATTCACCATATTCAGAAGTATTCCTGGTACACAAGTGATGGGACGTGCTGAGGCTCCATGAGGAGCTCACAGAGCTTTGCACAGGGATTTCAGCCAGGCAGGGGGCTGGGCTGGGGGCTGCTCTGTAACTCCGCTGCTAATGGTGTCTTGATGGTATTCTGCTTAGGGAATGCTGGCAAGTGTGTGGTATACAAATCCATTAATTGTTCTCTTGATTTACAGCTTTGCATGTGCATGGCACATCTTAGGGCTGCCACCAAGACTATCAAAACAGATGTTCCCAAAGGCCAGGAGTTAGGCTGGAAGTCTTGGGGAAATAACAAATCACACAGTTTATATGAAAATATTAAGTAATGAATTCTTCTATTTTTTTCCACATAATTTAATCACTGTTTTCTGTCATGTCTCCCCAGAAACAGAAACATACTGTAATATTACTTATGAATTTTTTTCTGAACCTAAGGAATGTTGCTACATAGTCAAAAAAAAAAAAAAAGCAAGCAAACTCCAGTTAAGATCTGCAATAATGTGACTCTCATTTAACTCTAAGCAGCGTCTCTTGCTCTGTCCAAAACTATACTACAGAATATTTATATGGCACTTACTGGCCACCTTGAGGAAGAAATATTTGCCTGGATAACAGTAACTGTGTCGGAAAAATCAACACAACAGAAATTCATTAGTTCCTTGGGCATTTTTTACTTTTTAAAAGTGCAGAACAAACCAAAAAGTATTTTTTCCAATCACCTACTATTTGCTGCAATCCTGCTCCAAATAAGATTATGCCAAACACTCTAAAAACTGAAGAAAGAGTAGATTTATAAATCTCGGAAATCCAGGATCAATCCCAAAGAAAAGGCATGCATTTAAAACACAGTGCAGCTGCCTTAATTGAAACAAAAAACACAAACACGTAGGATTCAAAAAGGACTCTGCTCTCTCACTGACCTGCATGTTATTTTTAAAGGCAGGGGAAACAGCTCTCCAACCTTACCCTCCAATGAGTTGGCAGGGAAATTATTCATTGATTTCAACCCTGTTTAACAAGTTTCTGATCTAACAGTGTCTGTTTCTAAAACTAAAAGAGAGGAAAAGTGCGCTTATTCACATCCATTGCACCACTGCCATGAGCGAGATATAGTGGAGAGTTTAATTTGAGTGTGTTTCCCATCCTCTCCCTCCTCTTGATCTACACTGTGTTTAAGGAGGCTGGAAGACAGTGCCTACTGTCCACTCTTAATTAAGATGGTCAAGAGGTGTGTGCGTATTAAAATAGCACAGTCAGTGGGCTGTTTTGAGCAGCTTCCTAAAGCCTTTAGCCATTGTGCGCCTTTACAGCATTCAACTTATCAATTTACTTGCAAATGGCTCCCTGAAGTATTAACCCGGGTTAATTATTCGTCAAATATGATTATGCAGTGGTAATGTAAAAAATCGGAAATGCAGGATGGAATTTTTCACTCCAGCGGTTTGGCAATTGTGGCAGCTGGTGGAGAAGCCGGAGTAATTACCAGCCCATTCCAGCTGGTGGATCAGCACTCTGGTTCAGGGCGGGTGGGGGGAAGAAAAAAGCAATAAAGAACCAGAGGAGCGGGAATATGAGCCGTGCCAATCGACGTGGGGAAAATTTCACAGCTGCTGGTGGTGATAAATGAGAGACTGTGGCCCTACTTCTAATCAATACATGTAAATGCTACTCATTACAGCTTTTATACACACTTCTCAATTAGCCTTTCCTCCCACTGGTAACAAGGAATGTCATGCTTTCTGGACTGTGAAAGTGGTTCGGCAGTAAGTTCACCTGCATCGGTGAGACGCAGGAACAACGCTCGCAGCTCAGCCTGGCAGCAGGTGGTAGCAGTGGAAGTCTAAATTCCTCCTGTAATGTGAATTAAATGAAATCCCAAGTGTTGTCATTTAATTAAATGGGTTTTTTAAATACCATTTCCTCTATCTTGCAAACCTGTTCCCAGGCGCACTCACTCCTTTGCCTACACCCAAGTCCTTCAAATGTGGGGTAGGGGGACACCAGCTGAGATAAAGATTTAGACTTGTAAAATCAACCAAGTTCACTCTCTGAAAAACAGACAAATAAAAGGAGGTCAAACCTGCACCCTAATAAAGAAACTATCTTTTTATTCAGAGTCGAAAGGTTTTCTGTTTCATCTCCTCTTTGTCAAAAAGGTTTTTTACCCCCATTCCCCTGTGCTATTTGTAAAAGGAAACCAAGTGGGATGACCCCATGCAGCAACACCTCCTTTCTTTGCAGGGTTAAAAGCTGTCACTACACACTATTTTCTGGGAGTTCAGCCCTACAGAAGCACATTCACTCCACAGGCTCACCACAGCCATCCTCCTGCAGTTCCTGGTGCCAAGCTAAATAACTCTTCAAAGCTCACCTTGTATCTGTATTGGTTGTCTCCTGACACAGGCCAGCAAAGAACTCAACTCTAAATGGAAATACATCACTATGTCCCATCCCAGGATACACCTTTCATCAAAAGTCTTACACTTTTTGAGGACTCACAAAGTCTGCTTCTTTTATTAATCCTAGAAGTTATAGCCCCAATAACAAAAAGGAACCAACATGTCTGATAATTTTTTACAAAGTCCTCTGTTTAGTGACCACATGTAGCCTTGATAGTCACTTTGCTTGACTGACACTTTAGGTATTTTATGCTTTTCTAAAGGTCTTCTTGTGGGAGTCAAGTGAATACAGATTGGGTGTCTCTCTTCCCCATCCTTCATCCACACACAAAAAAAAAACCCTCATCTCTTCATGGTTTTCGAGAATAGAAACACGAATACAAGGACCATGAAGCCTCAAAACCCAAGAAGCAGGAAAATACTGTTTAAAAAATCAAAACCCTATGATTTTTATATTCATGATTTTGGGAGCTGATGTTCCCAAAGCAATTCAGCTGTAAACATCCTGCTCATGAGAAGCAATACAGTTATTTCGGAGTATTTTTTTAAGGGTACACAGTCACTATGTATTTCTGAAAATGTGGCCACACATTTTCTAGTTCAACTTAAGGAGCAAAATACCCCAATTTCACCACCTAAGGCCTGATTCATCTATCATCATCAATTGGATTCTTCATGCACATTTAAGAGCAGCACCTGACCCTGCAATTTAACTCACACTTATAACCTTTCCACTTGAAAAACTACCATTGCACTTTGGGGAAACAATGTGCAAAAAAGGCCACAGGACAGGATTTTTGGTAGGTCCTTAATAGTCACTTAATTTTTCCACTTTACAGAGAAGTTAGAGGTGAAAATAAAATTTTCTAGGCATCATTAAATAATACTAACCCATAATTTTAATTAATCTTGAGACATCTGATGTGTAGATTTTTTTCTGAGGGTCACAGACAGACAGCATAACATGATGTCTAGAGCTTAAGTACTCAGGCTGCCTATGCATTCAATCAGAGGTGCAAGACACGTGGCTGAGTGCTTTCTTGCCTTCTCCTTGAGCACAATGTACTGTATAAACACCATGCAGCTGTGTAAAACTGAGTTTTTCCAACCAAACAGTGGAAAATTATGATTAGAAGTATATTACAAAATACAGTGCTGGTGTGCTTCTCCTACTACTAGAGATGTGCCTGACTGAATCAACATGTGATGGGTGGGGAGTATATGTGATACTGACTGCATTTTAAAATGCATACAAATGCACTCTGCATACATATGTAATTCTAACTTCTTTAGTCATAACTGACTTAACTGGCTTATTTAAATTTAGTTTAAATTTTTCTCCTTTGCTGATGGGTGAATATGGCCAAATAATGCCGAATAACCCCCACGCAAAGGGTTCATTTGGCCCTTTGCACTAGTTCCAGCTACAGAGACTTTTCAAAGCTGGGCTAGAAGTGGGACATGCACAATCCTCAGGCAAGCCCTGAGGCAACTTGCTATTAGGAGGCAGCAGCTCCCTGGCAAGAGGTCAGTGACTGCAATAAGGACACTTTCTCAAAGCAGGGAGTCCCGATAAGCCATTGGTGTCAAGTTGTTTTCTAGAGAAGACGCTGGCTACTCTGGAGCTCTGTAAAATAGCTGCCTCAGCTAATGCTGAGCCGTTCTCCTACTCCACCCATTGCTGTTTTCAGAGAGATCATTACGTTTAGTGTGACATTTTTACAAGGTGAAAACACTAATTCTTTGTGGCAAGTCAATGTACTCACACTAGTGTTGCGGTGAGCTGGGAAGGGGAGGTCAAAAAAGATATTAGGCCATGATTTGGTCAAAGAAAAACCCCTTCTTGGTTTACTGGAGAAAGCCTCGCCCATCCACTTATGCATATTCATGTACCCCGAACCACTTATGCATATTCATGTACCCTGTAAGCTGTAACCAAATCCCCCATGCTTGCCCCTCTCTCCCCATTGGTTGGTTTGTAACACCCGCCCTTTCCTCCCTCTCTCCCTATTGGCTGTTCTGTATCACCCCGCCCCTTCGGGTGTCCCTTATAACTCCGTGCCAAGCGGAAGTCCCCCCTCTCGGTGCTTGGGTCGCCATGTGGATCCTCTCCTTTCCCGGGGGGTCTACGGAATAAAAGCAATGGCGGCCAGCCCGAGGGCCACCTCCATCACCTCTGGGGCGCCTTACCATCATTCGCAGGGAGGTGCAAGGCCCACAGCGGCAATGAGTGGGTACAGCTAGCTAGCAGAGGTCTGGCCTCGCCCGAGACCCCGTGCAGGGGCCTTGAGGAACACGCAGCAGCTTGTCCCACTCAGCACCGGAACCTGCAGGCGCAATATTTTAAACACACTAGCAGCTTGCTCCCTTTATAAACACATACTTTTACTAAGATACAGCCTTTGAAAGTGTTTGGATTAATGAGGATCCGCCATATCTTCTGTCCACTGAATGCATCAATATTTACTTACTACTGTCCCATCTTAACACAACGTATTTCTGATACATACACATTTAATGAAATTATATACACATTTGACCCAAAATTATTTTTAAAACACACACTGTTACTGATACTCTGGTTTATATATAGTCAATTCTCTTTTCACCATGTGATCATATTTATAATTATATATGATCTTATCTGTTTCCCTAAGCATATTATCATGGACCTATACCCACTCTTGTTTTATAAACAATGCTTCCATTATTTATTAAATGTATATATGTGTATTCTTTTTACATGTTGACATGTTTCATAACAATAGAAAAATGAGCGAGGAACAAGAGGTGTCAAAGGAGCACTGCAAATAGAAACAACAAGGTGTTTTGCACAATGTTTTACATGTTTCCAAATATAGTTTTCTTCTAAAATACACTGTTATACTGATAACATATTGGCTCTTTTTACTGAACACTAAACCATATATTTGCTATGTGAATTGGAGAACCCCCGCACACTTCATTACTTCCTCAGCGATCCCATTCTGTACTGCCCTAAACCCACAAGATTCTGGGTTTGTCTCTCTGCCTGCTACAAGTCCTGTAGCATATTAGAGAGCTTCACTACTTCTTCTCACTACAAGTCACCCAGTTATATGCTGCTAAGCTGTCAGTGACATTGTTTCAACTCATCTACTTTGCAGACCCAGGATTTGCACTCATCTCAACTTTCACATTAAAAAGAGGAAAAAAAGAAATGAAAAAGTTCATCAAAATGGAAGCTTGCATCTTAAACTAATTGTGTCACATCCTACAGCTTTTCATTAATTCATGCACTTAGACTGCAAGCTCTAAACATAAATGTATCACAGTTTTTCTCATTATGTTACCCATATCTAATGCTATTTCCTTCATAAACTAATAAAAACTTCCCATAGCAATCACACTCCAACCAGTCTCACAGATAGAGAGAACTGAAACTAGGGAAATGACAACTACTTGCAACTTGGCTGTCTTTACTGAAAAAGGCACACTTAACACTCCGTCTCTGAGGTTTTGCATCTTTCAGAATCAGGACTTTATACTGAAGGGTGACCTGTTTCCCATTGGACTTTCCGAACTTTTCATTCTGCCTTCAGCAAATAACCATAGAATATTTTATACCCTCGGTTCCAAGAAAGCTTCTTCTTTACAACCATTGAAGACATTGAATACTTTCACTTTCACTGAGCTGAAGAAGAGGGGATAAAAACCACCCTTACAAATTACTCAGAGATGGCCTCTGAGTCACTGTGACGGTATAATTTTGTTAGTCTTTGAACCTACCCTGATAGGTAGGTTCAAAGACCTAACCTGAACCTGCTCAGATCCAAGATGGAAGAGATGGAAGTACCACAGATATGTTCCCACAAACTCTTCACAACACAGACATCAACATTGCTTCTGATTTGGGACACCCTTCCAGGTTCATCAACTATGTTAGAATTACTAGACCACACTTGGACAGTTCTAGTTCTTGCCCCTCTCAAAGGTCTGAGTGATGAGAAACACCAGTATGCTCTGGACCTACTCTACTATTCTCCTATTCAAGACAGATGCTCCATCTGGAAATGGAAAATCCAAGCTTTTCTTTCATTTTCAGTGCATTTGTTTTTCTAATAAAAAATTTAAAAAAAAAAAAATTAAATAAAAATAAAAAAGTTGCTTTCTGGACTGCTAACCCATGCTGGAAAAATAAATACTACGGCACAAATTAATGATATTCACGATACCACAGATGGCTACAATTTAGTAGTGCTTACAAAAGTACACCAACCCAACCTAACTAAAGTCATTCTAGTTTTGTTGCCTGTGCTTGACAGACGTAACTATTCTGTTGTTCCACATGCCTTGAAGAATTCAAGAACTTTCCCTTAATTTTCCAATTATTTTCTTGAATTGTCACCTTTCTGTTCATCCCCTGTTAGGAATCCTGGTATTTCCTAAATTTACTGGGAAATTTTCCTTGTTATGTGCTCCCTGCTCTTGAATAAATTATTGCTGGGCTTTCACCAAGCAAATAAATCCTTGAGTTTTTTCAAGTTATTCTGAAGTATGGACATGAATCGTTCTGCCCCAAGGTAAGTTTAAATACCCTGTCTGTTTTCCCCAGGTATCTAAGACACTGCATTTATTATGCCTGCAACTATTTTATTTTAGAACTTCTCTAAAGGCTGAATTCTAGCTTGCATGAACACAGATCCCGGCAATATAGCAGACATGAAGACACGGTGCATGCTGGCTTTTGCACAAGCTGTTAATGAGCTGTACCAAAATGGTAGCTGTCACTTTGCATTGGATCAGGGCAATCTGTACAATGTAAGGAAATTAAAAGCTCCCAGTGGCAATGGATCCTGTTTCAGTCATTAGCTACTAGGGAGTGACAGAGACCATTCAGAGGACCAGCCCCCTGTGAGGTTCTTTAGTCCTCGGGGGATTCTCTGCTAATGCTGTTTTATGCCCCACTTCTTTGTGATGCAGAGTGAGCACAAATGAATTACTATTTAATTTATTTATTTAGGTGCAGCTAACATTGCAGGGGAAACAAAAAAACATCGAGGGGAGGAAAACCCCACAAAACATGGATGCATTAATCTAACAATCAAGATGGCCACACAAGTGAATTGGTGGAGGCCTATAGAGTACCTATGCAGATGCATGTGCAGTAGATACATTATAATACAATGAATACCAAATATGTATTTCCCAGTCCTTTATTATTTTCCTTTGAAGTAGGTCCACAGAGACTGAATTAGAAAAGCAAAACCTCCATTAAGTTCTTAGTTCGTATAAGACATAGAAGAGAAATATCTATCCAGCTATCTATATTTTAACAGAGTCTGAGAATATTTGCTTCAATCTCTGTGTTTCAAAAGGGAACGAATCAGGCAGAAGGACAGAAGGTTACAGATTAGTCCTGGTCATTGCTCAAAGAGTGTGGGTTATAAATAATAAAGGAGAAAAGGGTGAAGGACACTAAAATATAACTTGAGACCCACAATGGAATAATCAAAGCAATGAATCTAATTTCAGCTTAAAAATACCAAGGAACTTCGGATTGAATGTCTCTGCACTGCTCTCTTCTGAAATATAGGAACTGATACACTAACGCACATTTTTAACCAGTTCCATCAGGAGAACAAACTAAAATTTCTTGCTTTTTAATGTGCCATAGGTGATGGGAATATTTGTGCGTATGCACGTATACATGTATGCATATACAGTCTATATACATTCTTTGAAAGTTCCATGCTAAGCAGAAAACAGTAAATTGCGTTGCTATCTAATGTAAAATAGATGACAGTCAGCCGATGCATACCTGGTTTGTGTGTATGTATGTATGTATGTATATATGCATATATTACATATATACACCTACACATATATTACATATATACACATTACAAATGTGTATATATGCAAATATATGTGTATAGATATAAATATTACATATATATACACACCTACACATACATGCACAAACTGTTGTCATTGCTATAGAACTGGTTTTAAAGTGCAAAAGGTGGGGCTAATCCTGCACACATGCCTCATGACAATGACAGATCTGACATACTTGTAAGATGAGACGTATTAGGTGAAATGCTGCAAGGTGCTGAAAGGCAAATATCTTCAATACACAACCCTTTTCCCTGGTGGTGAGAGGGCTCTGCTCTGCTAAAGAAGCAGGCACCCTCTGGCAGGATCACCTTTGGAAGGGTCTTTTCCAAGATTGGTTTTTAGCCAGATAACTCAATGTCAAAATGAGGCAAGGAAGAAGTGAATCACTCAGTAAACACCTTTAAAATTATGAAAAGGTCTGAAAGATAATTTTCTCCAGCCTCTTATTTCAGATGTTTCTAGGCCTGTCCCCTGTATGTGTCTCAGTAATGGAAAATCCCACTATTCCATCAGGAGCAGGATCAGGCCATCTGTTTATCTAAAGTATAGGCTTTCCTAAAGACGACCGCTGACTACAGGAGATGAAATGATGAAATTTACAGACAACCCTGGGGCTAAGGTGATTTTCCTTCTTCATACGTGTCATGAAAATATGTTTAGTGTTTCATGTGCTCAAGCAAAGTGAAGGGCCATGATCTCACTCAGATCACTAGGTCACAAGAAAAACAAGATTGTAGTCAAGCATATGGAAGGAAGGACTTACTAATATTAAGTTTGTCTAGATCTTAGGGGTGCTGTCTCATAACTTTTAAGTGATCAAAACTGGGATTTTAATGTCCTAACACAAAAAAACAACTAAAACAGACTCCACACAGTGCGGAGGTGAAATCGCACAGCACAGCCATGGCTCCCAAAAGGGCCTGCAGTGAGACTGGGACTTCTTACACATGCAGGTTGAGTGAGAAGGCAGCAGGGATCCTCTGAGCAGCCAGTCACTACCATGTGGGTAAGATACATTCTTCTAGCGGATTTTGAAATTATTTATTCCCCAGAGTAGTTTCGGAACTGAAGGAAGTAGTTTTCTTCAGTGGTGGCCTGGGAGCAGGGAAGGGGCGGAGCTTAGAGCTGGGTGGGCATCGCTAGGCTGCTATTCCATAGCACGGGCTTCGGAAGCAAGAGAAGGTGAGTGCATCCCAGAAGTGCGCCGTTTTTGTTTCCCTCTCTTCCACAGAGAGGTTGCTGGGGCCAGCTGCGCGGACCCTGCCTTCTCCTGCCACTACCTATCCCTTCTCGTCCCTTGGGACAGTGTGGCTCTGGGCAGAGAACACAGCTGAGCCCAGTGGAGTGGAGCAGAGTGGTCAAAAGCGTAGGGAACCAAGTCCCAGTGGAGTGGAGTGGTCAATAGCGGTGACATCAGCGCGGGAAGCAGCCATGGTGAACAAAGTGGCAGCATGGCACGACACTGAATCTAGCTTTTGGGAGTTTGTCCATTATTTTTTTCCATTGTCTCAGGCATGGGGAGAGGGAGAGCACTGCAGGGAGCACCCGCCAATCTTGTTATTAATATTGCTGCTATTACTGTGTGTTTGTTTTTCTGTTGCTTTTGGCTTTCAGTAACTTGTTATCTCACCCATATCCCTCTCCAAACTTGCTCGTTAGACAGAGCACTGTTTTGCAAAAGTCTAGATCCAGAATCACGGATGAGCAGTGGCAATTGTCCTGTTCAATTTTGGTACACCTGAGATGAGTCTCACGAGCAGGTACAAGCTGGACTCCTCCAGTAACTTAGCTGCCAGCAATTAACAAGGCTGAGTGTGAAAAAGGTGATATCTTAATAATAACAGAAGAGCCAAATTTGGAGGCTTTGAGAGAATACCACCCTGCCAAATTTTGTTCCAGTACATGTGAGACAAAGCATAAATAAACTAACAATTCTGAGCAATAAGTATTTCCCTACTGTTAGTTCAGGAAATGGTTGAGTCATCACTGTTGCAGGCAAAACTTACCCTCAGAAATCATATAACACAAAAAATTTTAGTCTGAAGTTCAAAAACTTAAGACTGGAGCTTAATAAAATCATGCATGTCTGCAAACACACTGGAAAATATGAGGCAAGTCTAGTTTCTTCCAGTTCTTATGACATGAAAAATGTTTCAGGACGTCTCTTAGGTAAATTTTCTACTCAGATCAAATACGAGGGTACCTCTGCACCCATTACTATAACAAGAAGAATTTTGTACCCATGCTACAAATTCTAATTGCATGCCATAGTAGTTAACGGGAAGTTAATTTCATACATGCACCCACACTCACAATTCAAAACAAAGTCTGAAAGAGAAAATTGTCAGATTTTTGTCTTTGACAAATGTGAAATTGTACAAATGTCAGTACATGTAACTGTAAATAAAATAGAGAAGAAAAAAGCTCAAAATAAAGGTCAGTGAAAGCTGAAAGTCTCCCTCCTAGACATAATACAGTATATAAAGTTATTACCAGGCCTTCCAGGACTTGCGCAACTTTGCCCCCTTCTACATCTCATCTCTAGTTGCTCATGACCTCTGCTTTGCCAGTTCAACTTACCTTTCGACTATCTAAGATGTTTATATAACCCCCATTACTATGGCACTGGAGAAAAATCTCGCAATCTTTTAATGTTTTTATCACTGTGAGACAGGGCCAACCGATTATCCCTACTTTATACAGAGGGAACCTGGGTGATGCAAAGGTAAGGCACATTTTTTAGGTGCTTAGAGTCTAGCATTAAGTTAAGGTGCTTGGAAAAAAGCTCTGAGGAGAAAGTCCATACAAACACATCAACCTGCCTTAATTTATGTCCCTCCCCTTTTATTTGATCCTCCTGAGCTATTTTGAGAGTCCCTTGTTCTACAGACATTTTCAAAAGTGACTACCATAGACAGTGCCTAGAACAGTGGAAATGAAGGGAAGACAATCTTTAAAATTCCATGGACTGGATATTTAAAGGCGTTTAAATGCCTAGCTCTCACACTTGAATAACTTGGACCTAAGGCACTCCCAAAAAAACCACCTGAGATCTTGCCATGCCCAAAAGGGCAGTGTTTTAATACCTGTAAAATTTGGGCTGTACCCAGTGGTGTCACAAGAAGTATGAAAAGTGAGAAGAAGCTGCAGCTTGAACCGTCCACTCTTGAATCCTTCAGAAAGTCCTTCTTTGAGGCACCATCTTTTTTGTCTGTTATCTGACACAAATTAACTCTCTTCACCGAGGCAACTCCCAAAATCTGGGAGCTCACACATTCATTCCTCTACCAAAACCACTCTTTATACAAATTTCTGGTTAGCTGACTGCTGCTGTCTCTGGAACTTTACTTTGCATTCAAGTGAAATCATGATTGTTCCCATATTAAAAACTAGAGGACTTATGCTAATTACTAGCTTATATCTTGTCTATATAAAGAACTTGCTGTTTTACCTTAGATAATATGGCTTCCTCCCTAGTTGAGCCTGCTTGGTCAAAGTTCTGGAGCAGGAGTCTCAACTCTGCTGTACTCCCAAGGAAGTGCCAAAAATCCCCCAAAATACGCTTGCTGGTTCTGTTGTAATTTCAGTATCATCATCAAGATTCAAAGATTATCTCAAAGTGAGCCAATTCCACATCCCCTAGTTGAGGCTATGCAGATTCACAGACCTGAGGTAGATGTCAGTGCATTGCTTTATTCTCTGTTGAGATTAAAGGTTGCTTTATGTCTAGGAGAGGTTAAGGTCTTTCACTTTTTAATATTTTATAGACGCTCAGACCTGTTATTCACTGAGAAAAACACTAATAGGGGGCCAAACACTCCTAACAACATGGCAGTTTTAGTAGTAAGTATTAAAAGTCAAGGAAAAAACCCTAAGCCCTTCCTCAGTGCTTAGCACAGTATCTTCAAATGTAAAAGCACAGAATTTTCCATGTAGATTTTCCATTGGTTTCTTAACATAGGGAAGAAAGAATGCTTTTCTTTCTAATGACAGAGGAAGGAAATGTGATAAGCAAAGTTGCCCTCATATTTACACTGTCAACTAAAATCCCTTTCCACTTTTAGTTTAACATGATGTTTTTCAGTCCCTGTCCTGAGCTACTTTCTAAAATCGTGAGCTACTGACCACAGTGAGTGTTGCAGATGTAAATCAGGCAAGAAAAGTGTGCAACCTACATGAAAATGTATAACGATTGCACTTCATGGTGAAAAATTCAATGTCTGTAAAATATGACTGACATTGAAAATAAGAAACACTAAATTATGATTGCATTTTATGCTTGCATGGCTTGCAAATTTTAAGGTAAAACATTCTGCACGCAATTAATGAATTAATGAAATTGAGATTAAATGAGGAGGCAGGAATAAAAGGAATATTAAAAAGGTTGCTTTTAAGATGCTCCTAGAACACTGTCTCAAAACAATATTCAAAGTGCCTTCTGGTTAGCCTGTTAAGGATATCTAGTTCCCAAAAAAGGATTTCAATGAAATATTGCCATTAATCTATTCTGTCTGAAAGTCCACATCATCCCCAACATATGGGGGTGTTATGTCTGAAACATGACTGATTAAGAAATGTAGCCTGCTGCTTGGTTTATTTTTATAAAAAAGAAGCATGAAATACTAATACAGTATATTGTGTGTACAGAGGCTTTATTAGAATAATCTCTCCCTAAAGATGCTTTAAGACTAACCCATCCACTGACCCATGAAGGGTAAATGCTAAATTCTTACAGTCAAATATATTCACTGTAACTCTTAGAAAAAGATGGATGAGCTGTGACTCCTCTTTAAATTACTGTGAGATGGATAAGTACTTACTATCACCTGGAAGGTGATCACCATCACTAGAAGCATCACCTCCTAGCTGTTAAAGATGACTGAATTCTGACAAAGGTGGTTTGTTTACATAGCCATAAAACTGCTATAGTATTTCACACTCTCTCTCTGTCTCCCTGTACATTTTTATAACACTGCTCTCACAAGAAGGTAAATTTCAGATGCTGCAAAAGCAACTGGAAAGTAGACTTCTACTAAACAATCTCATTTTTTAAGAAGGCAACGTAATCTAATAATTAATTTACAAACCCCTAATCTTAAATCAGTAAAGAATTTATTAAAGCAGCAACTGTGCACACTTTGCAGCATGAGGCTTTTTGAAGACCCACTGAAGGCTAAACAATTAGTTTCCTTAAGCTCAGCCAATGCCAGTTCTGTAGCACATGGTATCAGGACTTGGCCCCAGAAGCACGTGGCTAAATACCTGTAGGTGTCACAGAAGACCGGTGAGAATTTTGATCTCAGGATATATTGCCCAGGGACTTGAACTCCACAAACAGAGTGCTCACAACACTTGGAGCTTCATTTGAACCTGAAGGAGCCCCGAGACTAAACCTTAGTGTATTGTAACCTTGCCATAGGGGTTATCAGGGTATAGGGTACAGACCCACCAGGACAGAGGAAACCATAGGGTCCAGTTCTCCTGCATTTGTGCTTGGTGGGAAGCTGGGAGCCAAAAGCTACTACCTCTCAGAAGCACAAGATCCTGGCAAAATTGCATGTTAGCCTCTGGCTCCATCTGCCAGCTGAGGTCTACAAAAAAGTCAGATGCTGACACCGAATTTGGCTGGAACCAAGAACCATGTATCAGCATGGTCTACCCTACCTGAAAAAAATAAAAATACATCACCTTCCTACCACCACCATTGCCTCATAAGAAGCTCAGAATAGTGCAGAATAGTGCAGAATAGAGTTACGTGATGAATATTTACCAAGCTTGTGGGTTGCAGCTCATGAGCTGTACTGCTCTGGCCCAACACTGCATGGAGGACTATTGCAACCACCCAAATAGCAAAAGAAAGCTCAAAAAGGGATACCTCCAGCAAGAACAAACACCCCAAGAAATGACCACAAGACAGGACTATGGGGCAGTCCTTCTCATCCCCACTTTTTTTGACTCAATCATATTGACTCAATCATAAAAAGCCTGCACACCAACACATGCAGTGTGGGGAAAAAAACAGGAGGAACTAGAGGTCTCTGTGCACTCACAGGGCTTTGATCTCGTTGCAGTTAGAGACATGGTAGGGTAGCTCGCATGACTGGCATCACAGAGTTATAGAATATCCTGAGCTGGAAGGGACCCACAAGGATCAGCGCAGTCATGACTGGGTGTGGCTACTGACGGCTACAGGCTGTTGGGAAAAGAGAGGGGAGAAAGGAGTGGTGGAGGCATCCACCACAAGAGGTAGATTGAGTGGGAAGAGCCATCTTTGAAGAACAGCCACAAGCAGGTCAAAAGCCTGTAGGTAAGAATCAGAGAGAGAGGAAAAAAAGGGAACCTTGGGGTTGGTGTCTACTACAGCCTGCCTGATCAAGGGGATCCTATTGATGGAGCCTTCTTGCTCCAGCTACAGGAGGCAGGCTCTTGCCCTTCTGGAGGACTTCAACCATCCTGACATCTGCTGGGAAAGTAGCATGGCAAGCTGTAGGCAATCCAGGAGACTCCTAGAATGCATGAAGGGTAACTTCTTGACCCAGATAACAGAAAGCCCTACAAGAGATGTGTTACTGGGTCTGCTGGTCACCAACACAAGTGAGTTTATTGGAGATGTCAAAATTTGAAGAAGCCTGGGCTGCAGTGATCATGCACTGGCGGAGTTCGCAGTCCTGAGGAAGATGGGTCAGGTAAGGAGTAAAATTAGGCTCCTGAACTTTAGGAAAGCAGACTTCCAGCCTTCCAGGGGATCCAGTGGGATCCCGTGGGAGACTGGCCTCAGGGCCAAGGGAGTGGACCAGAGCTGGCAGATCTTTAAGGAAGCCTCCCATAGAATGCAAGAGCTAGCAATCCCCAGGAGCAAGAAATCAGGCAAAGAAGGCAAGAGACTGCTGGTCAAACTAAAGGGAAAGAAGCAAATGCATGGACAGTTCAGGCTAGGACAGGTGACCCAGGGAGAGTATAGAGACAAAGCATGGTTGAGCAGTGATGGGAGGAGAAAGGCAAAGGTGAAGATGGAACTGAACCTAGCAAGGGATGCAAAGAATAACAGGAAGGGCTTCTACAGAAAAGGAAGGTCAAAGAGGGTGTACACTCTGATAAACAGTGCTGGAAAACTGGTAACAAAGGATGAGGAGAAAGTTGAGGTACTCAACAAATTTTTTTGCCTCACTCTTCAATGACAACCTCTCTTTCCACGCCTCTCGAGAGGATGGAGAGCAGGATAGAGACTGGGGGAGCAAAGTTCCTCTTACTGTAAGAGAAGATCAGGTTCATGACCACCTGAGGAACCTGAATGAACCTAAGTCTATGGGACCCCATGAGATGCATCCCAGAGTCCTGAGGGAATTGGCCGATGTAGTTGCCAAGTGACTCTCCATGATATTTAACTGGAAGTCAAATGAAGTCTCAGGTGGCTGAAAAAGTGGAAACATTGTAGCCATCTTTAAAAAGGGTAGAAAGGAGGACCCTGGGAATTACTGAACTGTCGATCTCAAGGTCAGTGCCTGGGAAGATCATGGAACACATCCTCCTGGGAACTGTGTTAAAGCACATGGAGGACAGGGGCGCGATTCAGGACAGCCAGCACAGCTTCACCAAGGGCAAGTCCTGCCTGTCCAACCTAGTGACCCTCTCTGATGGGGTGATTACCTCAGTGGACAACGAAAGGGCTACAGATGTCATCTATCTGGACTTGTGTGAAGCCTTTGACACTGTCACAACATCCTTCTCTCTAAATTGAAGAGAAAGTGATTTGATGAATGGACCGTTATATGAATAAGAAATTGTTTGGATGGTTGTATCCAGAGGGTAATGGTCAATGGCTCAGAGTCCCAATGGACATCAGTGACAAGTGGTGTCCTTCAGCGGGTATTGGGACCTGTGTTATTTGATATCTTCATTAATGACACAGACAAAGGGATCAAGTGCACCCTCAGCAAATTTGCAGATGGCACCAAGATGAGTGGTGCGGCTGCCGTACCTGAAGGATGGGATGCCGTCCAGAGGGACCTGGGCAAGCTCAGGTGGGCCCATGGGAATCTCATGAGGTTTGACAAGACCAAGTGCAAGGTGCTGCACCTGGGTTGGGGCAAACCCCAATACCAACACAGGCTGAGGGAGGAACAGACCGAGAGCAGCCCTGCTGAGAAGGACTTGGGGGTGCTGGTGGATGAGAGCCTGGACATGACCCAGCCATGTGCACTCCCAGCCCAGAGAGCCAACCATAAAAAGCAGCGTGGCCAGCAGGTCAAGGGAGGTGGTTCTTCCCCTCTGCTCCCCTCTGGTGAGACCCCACCTGGAGTGCTGCATCCAGCTCTGGGGTCCATAGCACAAAAAGGGTATCAGCCTGTTGGAGCAAGTCCAGAGGAGGGCAACAAGTTTATCAAACAGATGGAACACCTCTGCTCTCAGGAAAGGCTGACAAAATTGGGATTGTTCAGCCTGGAGAAGAGGCGGCTTCTGGGTGATGTAAATGCTGCCTTCCAGTACCTGAAGGGAGCCTACAAGAAAGATTGATGTTGCATTCCACTATGGGAAACTGCGAGGAGTTCTTTTAAAACAGATGGTCTAGGATGAAATTAAGTCACGCTAGACAATATTGTATCTGAGAACCATTTATTAGTAACAAAAAAGGGAGTTGCCCTACTAAAGAGGACTAGAAAAGACAGAAAAGCAGGAAGGAAAATGAAGAAAGGATGGGGGGGGAGAGAGAGAGAGGGGAGACAGAAAGAAAAAGCGGGCGTAACCACCAGGAGGTCAGGGAGTGCCATCAACATCCAAGCGCCAGGGGGTGTGTGCACACTGCCTGTGGGGGAGCCTGCACAGTTGTCAGAGACGCGCGGCTCCACAAGCACAGCTCCCGCGGCGATGGGCGGCCGGACATGAAATGAGTGAGTGGGCGCTCGGGCTGGAGGTCCAAAACCCTGGAGAGGGTCGTGGTGGGGATCACGGCGGCGGGCTGGATTAGCAAAGCAAGCTAAGAGGCAGGCAGGAATGCAGGGACGAAGCAGGCAGGGTGTCAGTCAGGAGCACAGGGAAGCAGGACAGGCGGCGGCTGGGACAGGCGAAGGGGTAGGGCAGGACACAGGCTACACACGAGGCTTGGAGGTCAACCGGTGTCTCGCCAAGTGCCCAGCGAGAGGGAGGGCGAGTACGTGAGGGAGAGCAAGGGCCAGCGAGGGTAGAAGAGCCAAAAGGCATGCTGGAGCCAGGGCAAAGAAAACAAAAAAAAAGAAGGCTGGAGCCAGGGCAAAAAGCAAGAAGACCAAAAGATCAGACCCCAAAAAACAAGGCCAAAAGCCCCCACTGGCTAGAGCCAAAGGAAAAACACAAAACCCAAAAGCCCCCGACTGAAAAAAACCCGAGAGCTTCTGATGCAGTTACTTTTATGCCCCCTGGCTCCTCCCAAAGTCCACCTGCTGACAGGAGACCATTGGCCCAGTCCCACATTCCACAGCTGTCCATTGGTGGAGACTTTTTGCCATCTGGTTGGAGAACCTCTCTGGAGTGTACGGTGTCTTTGGTGGTCTCTTGCTGACTGCCTCTCCCATGTAAAGTGTGAAATGGTTGCCAGGCAAAGTCTCCCCAGAGACAAGGCTTTCACCCATCTTCTCCTAGTTCCCTCCTGCAAGTGGCACATGTGCAACCCCTCCCCACATGCCCCTGACAACCAGTATTGAGACAGAAATCAAAATTAGATTGGCTCCTCACAATGGAGGACTTTTTACAAGAGCACGTAGTGACAGGACAGTGGGGAATGGATTCAAAATAGAAGAGAGTCGGTATTAGGAAAAAACCTCTTTCATTGAGGATGGTGAGGCACTGCAACAGGTCGCTCAGAGCAGCTGTAGATGCGCCATCCCATGAGGTGCTCAAGGCCAGGCTGGATGGAGCTCTGACCAACCTGGTCTAGTGGAAGGTGTCCCTGCCCTTGGCAGGGGGGTTGAAACTAGAGGATTTTTAAGGTCCCTTCCAACACAAACTATTCTATAATTCTATGATACTATGAAGTCTACCTTCCAGCCCTGCAGAGGACAGCCCCAAGAACCCATGGTACCTATTTTCAATAAAAGGTATGGAAACCTATCTTGTTTAAATTTCAAAAGCAAGGACCTAGGGAAGGTGTGATTACTCAGTACAAGTATAATTTTTTTCCCTGATAGTTGGGAATGATCATGAAACAAAAACAGATAGGTACAAACGGGACATGAATGTTTCTAGCTGATAATTAGAAGGGTTCCTAACTACCACAGTACAAGGTTTGGAATGAGGTTTCCAGTAGGATTAGTAGGTAAACCAATATGTATATACATATATGATGGCACAAGAGTAAAAAAAATCATTTTGCCTCAAGATGAGATAGTCCTGAAGGGTTACATAGTGTAGGAAAGACAGACCAGGAAAGTGCAATGGTAGAGTTGCTCTCTATGTGAGGCAACACTTGGAATGTATCAGGCTCTTTCTTGGGGTGGAGGACAAGCAAATCAAGAGCTTATGTGTTAGGATAAAACAGCAGACTAGTAAGGGTGTCGTTGTGGGTGTTTGCTACAGGTAGCCTGAGCAGGAGGAGAAAATGTATGATGCCTGCAGGCAGCTTGAAGCAGTCTCAAAGTCACAGGCATTGGTTCCTGTGGGGGCCTTTAACTACCCTGGCATCTGCTGGAGAAACAACACAGTGAAATACCAGAAGGTTCCTGGAAGGCACTGAGAACAACTTCCTGACACAGGTAGTGAGAACCCCAGAAGGAATGATGTGCTGCCTGACCTCATACTAACAAACGGGGAAGGCCTTGCTGGAGATGTGAAAGTTGGGAGCAGCCTTGACTCTAGTCACCATGAGACTGTGGAGCTCAGTATCAAGGAAGGAGGCAAGGAGGAAGCAGGGCAGCAAATAAGACTGTAACCACGGACTTCAGGAGAGCTAATTTTAGATGCTTTAGGGATTTTCTTGGAAGAATCCAATGGGAACAGGTCCTGATGGAAGAGAAATCCAAGAGCTGGTTGATATTCAAGGATCACATCCTCTCCAGGCTCAAGAACAATGCATCCCAATGAACAAAAAATTGGGCAAAGTGGACAAAGAGATCTTCATGTATGAATAAAGAACTCCTGTCAATACTCAAGCAGAAGCTGAAAATACACAGGAGATGGAAACAAAGTCAGGTCACTTGGGCTGAATATAGAGAGGGTGTCAGTGTAAGTAGAAAGGAGACAAGGAAGTTCAAAGCCCATCTGGAATTAAACCTGGCCAAGAATGTGAAGGACAAAAAGAAGGGTTTCTTCAAATAACATAGATAACAAACGGAAAACAAAGGAAAATGTGGGCCCATTACTACATGGAGGGGGGACCCTGGTAAAAAAAGGATGCAGAGAAGGCAGAGTAACTGGATGCCTTCATTGCATCAGTCTTCACTGACATGGCCAACCCTCGGGAATCTCTGACCCAGGGGACCAGGGTAGAGGAACGTTGGAAGGAAGACTTTCCCTTGCTCAAGAAGGATTGCTTTAGAGAACACATAAGCCGCTTTGATGTCCGCAGGTCCATGGGTCCTGATGGGATGCACCCACAAGTGCTGAGAGAGCTGGTGGACACCACAGCAGGGCCGTTAATTGACATCTTTGAAATGTTGCAGAGATCAGGAGAGGTTCCTGAGCACTGGAAGAGAGTAAATGTCACCTCAGTCTTCAAAAGAGGCAAGGAGGACCCAGGGAACTACCAGCCAGTCAGCCTAACTCAATCCCCGGAAAGGTGATGGAGTGCCTCGTTCTGGAGGCCATCTCTATCCACGTGGATGACAAGAAGGGGATCCGGAGTAGTCAGCATGGATTCACTAAAGGCAAATCATGCTTGACCAACCTGATGGCCTTCTGTGATGAGACAACTACCTGGATGAATGAGGGGAGAGCAGTGTGTGTTGTCTACCTCTATTGCAACAAGGCTTTTGACACTGCCTCTCCCAATATCCTCATAGGTAAACTCGGGAAGTGTGGACTGGATAAGTGGACAGCAAGGTGGATTGAGAACTGGCTGAATGGCACATCCCAGAGGGATTTAATCAGTAGAACAGGGTCTAGCTGGAGGCCTGTCACGAGTGGTGCCTGCCAAGGGTCAATATTGGGTCCAGTATTGTTTAACTTGTTCATCAGTGACTTGGGGGAAGGAGCAGATGCCTCCTCAGTAAGTTCACCGACGACACAAAACTGAGAGTAGTGGCTGATACAACAGAGGGCTGTGCAGCCCTTCAGAAGGACTTCAGCAGGTTGGAGAGATGGGTAAAGAGAACTGTCCGAAGTCCCAACAACGGCAATTGAAGAGTCCTGGACCTGGGGAAGAATAACCCCCTGTGCCAGTGCAGGCTGGGGGCCAAACTGCTGGAAAGAAGATCTGCGGGGGAGGACCTGTGAGTCCTGGTGGACAACAAGCTGTCCATGAGCCAGCAGTGAGCCCTTGTGGCCAAGAAGGCCAATGGTATCCTCAGGTGCATTAAGAAGAGCATTGCCAGCAGGTTGAAGGAGGTGATCCTGCCCCTCTACTCAGCCCTGCTGAGGCCACATCTGAAGTGCTGTGTCTGGTTCTGAGCTCTTCAGTACCAGAGCGACATGGAACTCCTGGAGTGGGTTCAGCGAAGGGCAACAAAGATGATCAGGGGACTGGAGTATCTCTTACAAGGAAAGGCTGAGAGAGCTGGGCCTGTTCAGCCTTGAGAAGAGACAACGGAGAGGGGACTTCATTAATGTGTATAAATATCTAAAGGGAGGTTGCCAAGAGGATGGAACCAGGCTCTTCTCAGTGGTGCCAAGCAATAGGACAAGAGGCAACAGGCAGAGACTGATGCAAGAAAGTTCCACCTGAATATAAGAAAGAACATCTTTACTGTGAGGGTGACTGAGCACTGGAGAAGTTGTGGAGTCTTCCTCACTGGAGATAATCAAGAACCATCTGGACACAATCCTGTGCCATGTGCTCTAGGACGACTCTGTTTGCGCAGGGAGGTTGGACCAGGTAGCCCTCTATGATAACCTCAGCTAGTAAGTTTACGGCTGCACTTTAAACCACAAGTCTGTTTTCTCTGTTATTCTCTTCTGAGTACTACCTGGATTTGACCTCCAAGCTGTGTGACACTTCTGGTTTTTCTTTTTTTTTAAATATAAAAAATCTAGAGTGCTTTACCCTTACCATCTCATTTTGTTCTCTCTTCCCTATGACCCTTGCATGTATATGTTATAATAACTCTGCTTCAACTCGTATTACACTTAGTGCAGCTGTGGGAATCTAGCAGTCAACACCTATAATATCAATACCTACTGCATTCTTAATCAGAAGGAAGAAGCCCAAGGAGATAAGTACACGAGGAGACTAGGATACTTTACTATCTCCATCTTAAGAAATAAAGGCAACTTCTCTCTCTCATCACAAAGTGAGAGGAACCACGTAAAGACATGCACAAGGAAAACAGTGCACTCTTCTTTAAAACATAAGCATTTGAGTCAGAAGCTGTCTTTTGGGCATGTCCTCAGAGATAAATTTACTTCACCCCTGGAAAATGTACTTATTTCCCTTATTCTTCTGTAAATATTGTATGATAGTTACAGTTTAATAAATTTTATTCATCAGTTCATACCACAGATCTTATTCACTCACAATTGATTAAAACGGGAGGTGTTTCACAAGTAGCAAAAGAGATGCAACTCCTAAAGATGTATCACTGCTTTAGTTTACATTTCCCACAGCACAGCTCACTAGGTCTATAATGTATTTTTCACTCTCTGGTGTTTGCTCAAAGACTCTCAAACACAATATAAATTCCTCTGTTAAACCACACAATTATTTTTACTAATCCATTGAGAATGGTAAAGCTGAAGTGTTTGAACTGAGGCAGCCTGGTACAATAATCTAACAGTTCATTCAAGCAGGTGCAGGAAGTATTATGTAAATTTCAACTTCTTTTTTTATGCATGACCACCTCACATTAATATTCCTCAGACATAAAATTTATTCCTTTGACAGTCACCACTAACTTGCTATAGTCAGTTATCACCGGGGTGGTATCAACCTGTACATGCTACAAATGGAATATGTTTTCCTAACTATCTTAGTTTAAAGGACAGTAGCTTTACAAGACGACCTGGGTTTAAATGCACAGAAGTAATGAAAAGTAGCAGAGTGGTGTCCCACAGCCACCACCAGCAGAGATTCTTGGAGAGCTGGACCTGCATTTGAAAGCTGTATATTGAAAATTTTCTTCTGAGATAAGCTCAAATGGCCTTCCAAAAAACCTCTGAGGAGAACTCATAGAGTATGAAGATCATCATTAAATTTTGTGAGGGAAAGTGTACTTCCTGTTTGCAGTTCATTCTTATTTCATTGAAAATAAACATTAGAAAGTTTTGCCATAGTAAAACCCTGCTAATTACAGAAGCTAGGAAGCCTTCATTTACATCTGTAAGACCTGCTTTTTATAAAAGGTCCCAGCACATACAGTGCAATCAGTTTTCACAGGCTCATAAAGCTGAGGAAGGAGGATCTGAGAAGATGGCTTTCCCCACTGCTTGATGTTGTGGGGAGAAAAAAATCTCCCACTCCTCAGAGTTCATAGGATCGGCCATTATGGAGAAGCTCACAGAGCATCTTCCTTTAAATCTTGGTCACACAAATTGTGAAAACAGCATCATCCCTGGCTGGAATAAACGTCATATATACCTAGCTACTGAGCATCATTGGTCTGAGTAGACCAATAAAACCTGCCACACTTGTGTCTTATCTACCTACCACATACACTTCATTACAAGGTTCCTGTTAAGTTGCTTTTTGCTGAGTTATAAATACACTTCAGAATTCAGCTCTAGCTGCCAATGAGAATACGGTGCTATATAGAGGCATGAGTTCACCAACAGGTCTTAACACCCTGAATCTGAGGATTTGGGGCCTTCTCCTACGTGGCCTGCCTATGGGACAGGGAATCCTTAGCATTCAACCCTTACTGAAGTTACATTTCAGTCACACCAGCCTCCAACCCTTGTCTCTTGCCCTGCCTCCTGGATGAGCCTTGGATTTACACTGTTGGTAGCTTGTCTCCTGAGCCAAACTCTTGCACATATGTTGTAGGCTTGTCTCTAGTCCTGTCATTGACACCATTTCCAGATATTCCCATTTGAGATCCCTGGGTAGGCCTTGGATCTGGGCCTACAGAGGCCTTCAGACCCCTCTGTGCCCCCTTCCCATCACTGGAGGTCATCTTCCACTTCTGGCTCACCTCCTCTTAGGAAATAACAAGCCTCACTGCTCCCTGACAGGAAGACAGACACTGAATAGTCCTGAGACAGATCTCTTGTCCTCACAAATTGTTCTTTCTAGCCTGTCTGATGTATGAGACTCCAGCAGGAACCCTAAAATTCATCTCAATACTGAACTAACATCTGTAGCCCACTGTTGTACTCCAACCAACCCTCCCACCATCAAAGACATCACATACCATTACTCCAAACATGAGATCGTTTATCCAGAGTAGAGGCTTTTCTCATCCAACAGATAACCCAACAGAGCGGTGGACAGAACCTTTCACTGATCTGCACTGGACTGAACATCACCCACAGAGTCATGCCACTGGCTGGGCTAGAAAAAAGCTCACCAAGTCTAACAATTCTAAATTACCGACTTATACTCCAGAGACAACAAACAAGTAGGACAATGGCATCTACTGCACTCAGTACTTCCTGAAGCAGCCCCCACTGCCCTAGACTCCAATACAGCTCCTACAGACCAGGCTACTGTCACAACATATGCTTTTTACTTCTCTAGTTAGGCATTTGACATTTCTTGAAGCATACAAACGAAATCCAAACTCAGAAATACATTCTTTAAAAGGCAACTTGGAAGATGAATCAGAGAAAATTTTCTGTGCTGACTAGCATGTAACATGAAAGTATATTTGTGAACAAATATCAAAGTGTTTATTGTTAAGGCATTTTAAACAATTTTTAATTTACTAAACTAGTTTTTGTTTCAGCAGTGAATGTAATGAACTGTATTAAACTCAACAGTAGCAAGAGCAAAGGTTTATTAGCTAGTTTACAAAATCTCACAAAACAGGTCAATAGAGAGTAAAGATTGTCAGCTGAAACTGTGACTTACAGCAATACATCACTATAAAAAATAAATGGGTTTATGGGTTTTATATTTCTGTGCTGCATTTGAGATAAAAATATAATCCAAAAGTAGAAACGTCTTTCCTGCCTCGCACCATGGGTAGATCTGTGTTAAATAGGCATAACACATTCCCATTCTGCCGAGACAGAGTTTTACATGTACTGAGTTTGGGTGTAAATGACCTTAATTAGGTTAGATAGAAATCATGTCTTGTGTGATAGGAATACAGGCCATATATACATGGTCTTTATTAAATTAATAAAATAAATATTCCTTCTGGCAATAGGAGCTAGTTCTATCCTCTATGGGTAAATGAGTGAACAGCAGAGAGGAATCACCCCCCAGGTTTTCATTGGAATCCTCTCCATCCCAGTCCTCCCCAAGGAGAGAAGGATCACATCCCAAAGAACAGAATGTCTTTAAAAGTTGTAAATACATCTTCAGCTGTACAGTCACTGTGCTTTACTAGACACGCAGTCTCCAGATATGCAAATCCTTGTGCGGGTTTCATTCAGCTCTGTCATCCCAGCATATCTGAAGGGGCTGCTTGGTGCCTGGATCAGGGCCTGAAAGGATTATCACAACACTTCTCCTGGAGTCATTACATATTGCCACAGTCCGAGGCAAGCCTCCCTTAATTTCCCTTGACAGTTCATCATATCCTGACAGCAAAACTCCTCTCTATCAACTTGAAGGCATTTTGTCCCCATCATACAGCCCGGACTAGAAGTTTCCATGATTGAAATGCAAGTGTTTTAGCATTTCATGCTACTTCGGTTTAATTTTATTGCTTAAGATTCTATTTAAAATTTTTAAGTAATGCAGCATGGCATTGGTATGACGATTAAGTTGAGATGTTTTGGTGGTGTCTTTTGCTCTTTGCTTTGTCTAAAATGCATGAACATTATTTCAATTAAAATTACATTATAGAAAAATAAAGCAGAGTAAATAAACACGGTTCATGCAAACCACCATGCTTCTTGTGGTCAAAATATGCAACATTAGCAGCAGCTAAGGTGCATCTCAGAAGTCTCCTCTTTGGACAGTAGCATTCCAGTAAAAAAATGATTGTTTTATAGTACTACATTCGTAAGTTATATATCAGAATCCACTGTCATTTGTCACATCTCATTAAACAAGCAGATTTGGCTCTTGTCTGAACTTACATGACAATCGTCTCTAAGAATAGGCAGGTTTGGGAAAGTTATTCTTTATATACTGAACATGTTTCCAGTGTTGCAACAGATTTCCCCATGTATTCTGTGTATTTTATGACATACCAAGTAGTTCAACCAATTTGTCTTTCTGGACAACTGACAAATAGCCAGTCTTTGCTGTTTCTGCCTTTGTACACAATTTATTTTGCAATTAAAGGAATAAAACAGACAGTACTAAAACCTCCTCCTCCCTACATCTGACTTGAGAAATACCTACATTCAAAAAACCACAAATTCCATTATCCTATTATTTTATACCAGCACCTCTCACCTTCATTGCAGGTGAGAGACAGCCAGTCTCTAGGCTATCACATCTCCCTCTAATTCATGTTGGAACCAAAAAGACTATTCAAAAACAGTTGGAGAAAGAGTTTTAACCATGTTAAAGAAGCTTGTTTTGTCTGACCAGTTCCAGCTACCTTATAAGCCTTTGCTTCCTACAGACTGACTTTTTTAAAGCTCTACCTGGTGTCGCTTGTTTTTATTGAATTTTAACTGACTTTATTTTAACATATTCTGAAACATTTAAGGGGGTAAGATGCTCTCTGAAGTCACTTCTGTATTGGATTACACACTTCAGATCCATCGGTTCTATCACATTGAACATATTCAAAATGGACTGGCCACCACCAAAAAAGCACCTTTCCCATCTTCTAGAAATTGCGATATGACTTCCTGCACACAAGAGTGTAGCAGAAATGCAATATTATTAAGTAATTCCAGCATTCACTGAAATAATTCACAATTTGCATTTTTCCTGACTGATATCAGCCCTTTTTGCTACATTCAGAGCTGTTAAGCTTCCTCAGGGAAACTGAACAGTTCAGTACCTGAGTTTTTCAGGATTTTATGGCTTAAATTCTTGTGTCAGAGCCTGGCTTTTAGCAAGCAAAGGATGCAATGGCAGAAGGATTTGCAAAAATAACTCCTATTTCTTTTTTAGCTTGCCACTGTGTGTTACTGCCTCTGAGACAAGAGCTGGTGAAAATCTTTTTTTGGGGGAGAGAGTGAGATACACTTAAGAAATATGGTAATGATTTTTAAAAATGCAAAAATTTTATTTCATAGCTACGGGTTTCATTATTTATTTAGTAGCTCATCCAATAATTCTTCTAGCCCTGAACAACAGCTCCACTTCAAAAGAAAACCCACAAAAGCATTCAGAAGACCAGTAAGTGCAACATTTTGTGCATGTGCTTGTCAGGGACTGATACCTTGTGTTATCCAGTGTTTGTTTAACAGAATCTTATCGCTGCTTTAATGAGCTGTTTGTTGGGCAGGAATTTTCTAAGAGGAAATGCCACCGTCAAAGACACAGTTTAGAAAGAAAAACTGTTGAATGGTAACACAAAAAGGTTGAATTGTATCTTCAGAAACACATTTATACATGCTTGTTCACTTCCACTTACCCATGAAACAATGCACAGCCGACTCACGTAAGCACTAACCCTGAAGCATACAGAATTACTCCGGGACATTGTGCAACAGCCTAAATAGACACCCGCTTTACGTAAGTGCACGCTCCTCCCAGCCTCTTTGCATACTAGTACAAGCTTTGGGGAAGAGCTTTCCTGTACATTGAAAATGTACAACTGATGTCAAATTTGCCACTCCAGCTTTTTCAGTTTGTCTTTGAAATTAACAAAACTTCTGCTTGTAATACTTGTGCTTTAGAAACAGTATACTCATGCACAGCAACTGCAGTCCTGCTTTTCACAACTTTACATGTGAACTTTTTATCACAATGACTCTTTCTCTAAAGCACCAGGCAGTTTTTTTTCCGAACAGCTTAGACAGTGGTACAGAAAGCAACCGGGTGCGCAGCACAGAGCAAATCAATACCTTAACTTTAGCAGAAGCTACTACCTATCCTTGTTACTTACAGGAGGATAGGTAGAAAGATAAAACACATCCATAATGCCTTAAATATAGTGGCTCCTCTATCTTCATTTATGGGAATTCATTTTCATTTCCTGGATCCTACTGTGAATGCTTCCAGTGGACTGCACAATAGCTACAGTTTAAATATTTCTTAAACAGAGTTTTTGCTCAGTGTGGGGACACTTGGTTTATTCCCTGGCACTGAGCACCTGCATTAGTTTCCCTGCATGTATCCCTACATCGTCCACAGTTTGGGATCTAAGAGCAGATGGAAAACAATTTACAGACCTTTAACAGCACTTGTTATTAGTGTCTCTTTTCTGCACATTCATATTTGAGAAATGGATTGCCAGGAGAGCATCCCCAGGCACAGGGAAGAAAGCCTCCTAGGGCACCTAGGAAGGGACTGAGTAAGGAAGATAGACAAGCAAGCTAGGACAGATTGAAGCATAGCTGAGTTTCTATTTGCAGTCACTTTTTTCTCCCCTCCTCATGTACTACAGCATTTCAGGATCTGACCTTCAATGAGTAGAAATACTGGGGAACAACTTCACTAAGATAGTGATACACACATAGCAACCACAGTTGATATAAGCCCATATGCTTCTATTGAAAAAAAGATGATAACAAAACAGGCCTGAGCTGGTCCATAGACATGGTAAAAACTTACCAAATAAATCCTGCCCTATTAGAAACCAAATTCTGTTCAGAATACAAGCCCTTTAGAGTGACCACTTGCTCTCTCTGGTGATACTATGGATCTTGCACAACTACATTCATGCTGCCTTTTGGTCGTATTTGCCCTTCAATCTTAGTCACTCCTTAATGTTTGAGAATGAATCTCCTTGTCTCCCTGCACATCCTCAGAGGATGCTGGTTTTCCATTGGACAGTATGGGCCAGACCAAAACTGGATGCACAGAGAATCACACTGATGTGGAAACAGCCGTAAGTTCTCCTCCAGAATAATTCAGCAGAAAGAATACAAATTTCTGAATATAGATAGGCCTTATGAATAAAGCAGGAAAGCGTTTTCAGTGAGAGCAAAAAATGCTTTTTATTCTGGGCATAACAGTCAGTTTTAACATTCACAGCTGTTTAAATGCACCTTATAATTTCCCTAGAAATACTGCACACTACATTGATATATACATGAAGGCATTTACATGTGTAGAAGAGCAAATCCCTTTGAGAAGTCACTCTCCATTGCAGCATAAATACCGTACCACTGAGGTGGAAGTTGTTAGTGCTTCTTACCAGTCGGTCAGTCAGCAATTCCATCTGTCTTTTTGACAATTTGTTCACAGCTTCCCAATTCCCTTGCGGTTTCTTGTCCAGTGAAACCCCCTTGGAATGCGCCGTGATTGCAGGTTACCTTTTTTTCATGTGTTGTGCAAAGGCAAGCCACAGAGCAGAGGGGTTTTTTCCACAAGGCCAAATGCACATTCCTTCACAGTTCCTTCCTATAACAGCTGATAAATTCCTGATTCAAGATTCAGAGCAGCTCCAGCCAAGTCCCTCAGCTGTGGCTCCCTTTTAAGAGGGGTTAAACTGCCTCACATCCCATTGGTTTCAATGGGAGATGGAGAGGCCTGGCTCCACCATGTTACACGGTCCATGTATGGTTTGTATATCGGAGCCAGTTTCACGTACAAGATACACTGACAGCACTATCCAGTCTTTTTACTTTTAGTGCTCAAATCAAAGAATTCAGAAATGAGGAAAACAGTTTTACTCCATCCTCTCTTTCCGTACCCTGTCAGATCCTCCCATGCCTTGTTAGCAAAAATAACTGTGTAATGCCAAGACGAGAGGTGGAGAAATCCAGGTATAAAATTATTCCCTTTATATTTATATGATGAATTCAGCATCCTAAATCTTTATCTAAATAAAACTTCCAAGAATGAAATGACCAGTGAGTGAAATCCTAATGAGTATGAGTGGGCCAAGGTTTCACCCCTGGAGCTCTTGAATATTCCACTCTCAAAGAGGAAAGGGGAGGTGAATGCATTTTAAGGTTATATTAAAATAATGTCATTTAAAATAGATCACTGTTCAAAATATTTGCTAAATAATAGAGCATGTGTTGTTTTAAGCAAATCTTTTTTGCTTTAAAAAATATTTTTAATGCTTCAACAGTGTATTACTAAATAAACTGACAAAACATCTCAGAACTAACATAAACGTGCAATTTTAGTGCCTTCTAATCACACAAATCAGCACAAGATTTTTGTACTTGTGCATGACCTTCTTCAAATTATCCCTCCATTTTGGCTGAATGAGAATGAGCATGGGCTATTTGATAAAAAACACTAAGTGTGTGAAATGAGGGGCCCTCATCGCTTCTGCCAGACTCCTCTTGACAGAATGATGATAGAAGCATCACATCCCTGGGAGAGTAAATGCAAACTGACAGGAGATGAGCCTTTAGATGTTGAATATAATCTTGAATTGTGCTTGAAGTGTCTTATTATCTTGTCTTTTGATGTCTGAAGGGGTGGCTCATTGTTAGAAAAAGGAAAGCCCTTGCACATCTTTGCCATCTTTAAAAATTGTTTGGCCTTTAACAACTGCTTTTCCAACTAATGTCCATTTCTCCTGACAATAAATATGGCAGGTCGTCAGCAAGTGACAAACAATTTACTTTACATGCCAAGCTTTTATGTCTTTTGAGAGCTCATGTGGAAGCATATTTTAAAAAGCCAGGAAATTAGCACCATTACAAATGTTAAAATGGCTGCATGTGTGTAGCTTGCTGCATGGTTATTCATTACTGCTACGTTTCTGTTTTAAAGTCTTGTCTTTCCTGTAATCAGACTGCTGTTAAAGTTCTTTATTTATCATTGACTAAAAATAGTCAATGAAAAAGAAAGAGCAAGAGGCAATTTTCTTCTGCTCTAAAAAAAGAACTATTATAGAGAAAGTACATGGGTAATGCAAAAAATCATATTTATTAATCATAACAAATCAATATTAGTAGCAGTATGGCACAGTTTACCTGTATTGCAGACCCTCACAATCACATCACTGTTTTTCCACCTTCAAGCAGCTTGACTTTTTTTTCTTTCTTTCTTTTTTTTTCCAACTTAAAAGTTTAATGACGAATCAGATCAATATGATTCCTTAGCAACTAAATCACAGGCACACTAGTTTTTCCTGTCACAGCACCCGTTTTGCGAAAGCAGTCAAGTTCTTTTTTCAGGCCTCCGTCACTCTGAGAATCCATAAGAATTCTCAAATGGATCATAAACTGTTACAGGGTTCAGGTTATTGTATCATTATAAAAACGTATTGATATAGTACAGATGACAAGACATGCAGCTCTTGTGCTAGTCTATTACAACTATCTGAATACCATAAGAAATATCAGATATAAACAAAATAAAACAGTCAGCAGTACGCTGTCTTTTAGGGAACCCTTTTTTTTTTTTTTTTTTAACTGTTTTAAGCAGGTTTGAAATACAGCAGTTATATGAACCCACAGAAAAGAGAACACAAAACCAGAGAATGTTTTATTAAAAATAAATAACCAAAAACCTGACCAGAGCCTAGAGATTTTTTTTTTTCTTTTTGCGGGAAAGGGCCTGATTTTGCTCCTTATGATGAATGTTTCACGCCTGAGTTTTCAGACAGAGTATAAAGCAAAACTCTCCTTCATCTCCCTTCCAGTAGAGCCCCAGACAGCCCCACTGCCACTGCTGGGAGAATGCACCCTGTATTCTGGCACATTAGCCTTTACACCAGTCAGGATCAGCTGCCACATGCAAGCCCGAAATTTGTAAAGTGCTGTTCAGAATACACCAGCATCATTTTACACAAATGAGACAATGGCAATGTGAGAAAGGCTTGACCCCCAAACTCAATCCCTTTGAGGTCCACAGTCACAAGCCAGAGTCCCGCAAATCCAAAGTTGTTCGCTGACTAGCACATCCCATCTGAGTAAACCTTTGCATCATCTGGTCCCCCCTTTAATCATTGCTTCATAAAAGCAAAGAGGTGTGGGGGCTGGGGAGAGCAGGAGCAAGCTGGACCAGCTGATTGAAAATTTTTTTTTTCTTGTCAGCAACTGTTATGAGAAGGTTCACTGTGCTATATCCACACAGCTAAAATGAGAAGACTCTGAAAACAATGCATCAAATCCCAGCAACAGAGCCACACAAGAGTTTTCCCTCACACTCTTCATACCAGGAAGGAAAAAGCACATCAACTCAAACAACTTACGCAGATGCTTTTCTCTCTGGATATTATCACCAAGTTTACTGTGCTTATGAGAGTAAAGTATGGTCAATTAGTAGCAAAAATATTTTTAAATGTTTTCATTTCCTGGGTTTTTTTCAGCTGTAAATTCCATTTTTCCTTCATAAAGACTTGTGACTTGCAGTCCAAATATTTATGACTTCAGTCAAGGAAGTATAAGAAAGGAGGAGAAAGATAAAGCCTTTACCTTTACAATCACAGTTGAACTCATACATATCTACCTAATTTCCTTCCCCTCTCTTTAATCTCTGCTGATTTCTCTAGTTGGTTTTGTTTCAGTAATAATTACCATTTATGTTCCTTATTAATTTTTAAATTATGATAATCCACTCTACTTAAAAACTTTTCCACCTTAATGGAAGCTTTACTTGCATTCTGACACTGACCTCCCCATGACAGCAGAGGTGGAGTCGCAGAACCTTAGCAATACTCATGGAATATACCTGCACAGAGAAGCAGAAACCTAAAGTAACCCCAGGACTGGTTCCATACTTCATCATTTGTTAAATATGAATACAGCATAATTATAGAGTAGTTGCTCCTTCCTGTCAGTATGTTTCCTTGGCTGATTTTAGCTCCACAACATAAGAAACTGCTGTAGAGGAGTGACTAAGACAAGTGGAGGCCCCAAACTGGGTTGCAAGTACTGACAGGATGAATATCCTGTTGAAATCGATGGTCTTCTTGTGTATGTGATGGACAGTCACCTGAGACGTGTCAGAATCTGGCCTCATGTTTATTCAAATCACTGAGGAAATATAACATCTCTACACCACGTGAATAAATCCTAATTGTATGCAAAAGAAAATACAGAAACTACCCCATGTATTATTTGCTCAAGAGATTAGACTGAATTCAAATGATTTTTTGTCCTCTCCAGTTAATACTGTGCTATCTCAAGAAATAATTACACATACTTAATAGTACAATATATTAAAGTATGCCTTAAGGTATATTAACTGAATAGCAATTCTGGCTTCTTGATTAAACACAGGTTTTTGATCATCCTCTTCAAGGAACAAACTCCCCCAAACATTAAGCTTCAAACAAATCACAGAAGCCTAAAGACCTTGACAGATGGAAGCAAAATTCATTTTGCAACTGCCCATGACACAGCTGTATGTGTTTCCAGCTGTGTGCACACACCAAGGAGCAGAAGAAAGGGGACCAGCTCCAAGCCTGGCTGTAAGGAAGGAGAAGGGAAGACGGGAAAGATGGCACTTTTGTTTTTACCAGCATTCTACTTAACAAGCCTTGGTGTTTATGGTGAGGCTAGGCTGTGTGTCCAGTGTGGTGTGGGAGAGGACTTCCTTTATAGTCTTCTGGAAGGCAACTGGCTGCTAGTAGTTCTTTATTCAACAACTTAAAACTAAGATTTTAAAATGTGTGACTTTGTCAGATAGGAGACTGAGCTAGAAAATGAAAATGGTTTAATAGAATCTTTAATAGTCACCAAACCATACGACCACCATTTGAACTGAAAAGCACAAAGATGTTCCTAAAAGCCAGTATTATAAAAGTTAGTGTTACTGCCGTTCTGTAAACTCCATGCCAGTTTTGAAAGAAGGAATCTAATGATAGACTTATATAGAAAATGCTGTTCTTAATGCAAAAAAGTCTTTATTACTCATTTGTGTAACATTCAAATCTTCAGTGTAACATGAAATTGTTGTAGAACTCTTGAGTTTTTTTATTGGATTAAAATAATGGATGTGATATTTCAGTCACACTGGCTGTTAATTTATATATATTACAAATATATATATTTAACTTTTGTAATCACTTTCAAGTAGTGTGATTACTCTGTTTTGTGAAACATAACATTCCTTTAAGACAACTTCAAACTGTTCAGAAATTAAAATGATGTTTTACCTTTCCGGAAAAAAAAAAAAGGACAGCTGAGAAGAAAAACAAAACTCCCACTTTCCCAACAACCCTTCTTGTATATTCTAAAATAAAAACAGAAATCCAAATTTCTTTTAGGCATAGACAAGCAGTAGTTTAGTGTTAAAAAACATGCTTTAGAGTGCAGGCGTGTGCATTGTCCACTGATTTGGTAAATATACGTATACCTGAAATCTAGAGAACAAACCCAATTTTAGTCTCTCTGAAAATGGCAGATTCTACTTAGCCAGACAGAACGAGGTACTGTTCTTCTCTAGATGACCTCTGCTTTCAGAGTAAAAGGGCTTCTGAGAGCATCAAAGCAGTATCACAACATAAAGCAGGACATGTCACAATTCAAATCTTCCTTTGTTTCATACTGATATTGATTTTGATTTTTAGATGGTGGAAAAAGAGAAAAGTAAGACGTTATGTTAAAAAACATCAAGCCATTTACATGAAAAAATAATATTCCTGTTGAAACCTGCAAATTATGGCACACTTAATTTTATTCTGGTTTTGTCCCTGTTTAGCATTAATTTTCTCATTTCATCATTTGAATGTAGCTGCTACCTCTGACTTTGTCAGAAATTCTTTTATAACTTGTAAAATAATGTTATTTTGTTAGTACTAATGGTAGTACTAGTGGTAGTCATGTAAAAAAGTCAGAAAATAAACCATTAGTGGAAGAAACCTTAATATATTGAAAATGCAATTAAATCAAAGTATAAAAACCGATAAAGCTGATGTTCCCACCCTTTGACCATCTCTCCCTTTAAAAAGGGACCACGGATGATGGATCCAACAGAACAAACCGTTTCACAAGGAAAAAAAATTAAAACAAAGACAAACCTACAAATGACAGAAGGAACAAAACCTAGGAAGACAACACAAGGAAAACCAAGTGCTACACAGGATATTAAAGAGAAAAATGATCCACAGGAGAATGGCAACTGTTACTATGAGCTTCCTGCAGCTACCTCTGCCTTTGGATATTTTTAAAAAATTTATTAACCTGACAGCAGGAAACTTTATACAGATTGCCCCCTGACAGGGTGCCAGTTTGCTGTAAGCGCTTGCCGCCTCTTTGTTTAGCATAAGGAAATCAAGAGAGGTGTTAAGTGGTGCCATGTGTACATTTGGACAAATCTAACTTTGCCTCCATCTGCCTCACCTGCACGTTCCCACGGAGAACTTGATTAATCACGTGAGGTCCAATAGAAACATACAGTTTGCCTTCCTTTTCTTTTTGCATCTGCTTCCTTTTCAAATGTGCAAGTGTCTGATCTATTATTAATCTCAAAACACAAACTGGCAAGGATCTCAATCAAAGAATCTAACAGTTCTTTCACAAATTACCTGTTTACTGTCTAGTAGCCAGCAAGTCCCCTTTGAAACAGCCAGCCATTTATGTTGCTTTTAAACAAGTTTGTTGCTATTTTTATAACTTCAAAGACAGAGAGAAGAAAGATTAATTAAAAATGAACTATTTGTCATTCAGTCACACCAATTACATACTGGGATTTAATTCTTTTTTTTTCCTTCCCTCTCTAATGTTAGTTGTTCTGTGGATAAATACAGAAAATCAGACTTCAAGCCTCATTTAAGAAACACATAGCATACACTTAAAAAAACCCCAAAACACGATTAACTTATACTCAAAACAACTTTTGTTTTTTCTTTGCTTTTTTTTAAATAGTCTGTCACAATTCAGGGACAGCTACAAGAGTCTTCTTTATTTCCATACAAGCAGGAGGATTTATTAGTGGGGCTGCAACACCTGTCCTTCATCAGCCCAATATTGCTTTCATCAAAGGTTAAGGGACTAAAACTCTGGTCTCCTCGGAGTTGGAATATATGTGCTAGCACCAGTACCACCACTGCCTGAGCTACCTGCAATACCTAAGCACAGCAGGAAAGCTGAACTGAGGATGGATTTTCCATCTTACCATTGCATCATGCTTTGTGTTTAAATAGTCATAACATCTCTTTAGGTTTTAATGGGCATTTACTCCCCATTCACAAGTGCAAGCCCCACTGACAGAGTAAGAACTCTGCCAAGATATCAGACAACGGCATTATTCAGAATAATTCAAGTCCCTAACTGTTTGCAAATACCTATTTTAAAATGATCATGTCAAATATATCCTTCAGAAATAACAATCAATCACACAGCCAGATCTCTGGGTTCTTTAAGAACTTACTCATTATTTAAGCAAGACATCACTACATTTTAGAAAATGGATTTACAAGCCTGTATGATGACTCCTGTAAACATGCCACCCATTAATATTTCTCATAGAGTCTTTGTAATTAAATAGGGTTCCTAATCCACAGATTATTTGCTTTAAGGGAAGTGTCACACATTCAAGCGCTAGCAGGATCAGTCCTATGGCATGGATAACCGACAGTGTCTAAGAACAAAGCATCCACAACGTGGAAAGTACTGAATAAAATGACGGGAAGAGACAAGAATCTTTACATGCAGGTCGAACATATTTCAAATGTTATATCTGCAGCATCTAAAAGAAGGCTCTGATTTTAATATAGAGACTATTTGGGCCATGAACCTCCCTATCAGAACGGAAATATTCACTAAAGCATTAAAATGCATCAAGAGCAACAAATACACATTGCTTTCTTTCACTGAAATTACCAAACCTTAGCAAAGTGTTCCTGATGGGCAGAGATTCTATAGGCCTTTAAAATTTGAGGATATAACCAAACCACTGAGAATCATCCTTAAATACACTGATGAAAGGAAAGCTCATAGTCTGAAGGCCCCCACAGGCTAGATATACTGTTAAGGATGATAATGTGAGCATCCTCACAGCAACCTGGCAATGACCTCTGCTCTGACCTGCAGAGACCACTGTCTCAAGAGGTAAAAGACAATTTAGTCCTTTATCCTTTGTAACTGAAATTATTCCAGTGCCATAAATTCTAATCAAGGCAACTCCAATTAAAAAAAAATAAATATATATAAGACATATGTTTCTTTAAAGAGTAATACAAGGGATCTACTAGCAAAACATAATCGACTGGAAACAACTTCTACCTTATTTCTCTGCAGCATACACATGTATGGTTATATAGAAGTACGCACACAGTTCTGAAACATGTGTAACAACATGGGAAAGGAAAATAAATCCCAAAGCCAAGGCAGAGGTCTGAAAGTAAAATCTTGTTTATTTAAATGTGTGCAGACTCGTTTAACTCCCATATCCCCACTCCATATTTCAAGCATAGACAGCATTATGAAAAGATCAAAAGCCCACTAATGAACCAAAGAAAACCACAGTCATCAGATCCAGCACAAGAAACTTAAGATTTAATTTCACTGGAACAAAACCTTGCCAGAAAAAAAAAAAAAAAGAGGAAAAGAAAAAAAGGTTAGCAGTCAATTTTTTTTCTGCCCTGCAATAATTAAATAGGAAACGCTTGTGCTCCACAATTATAGGCTTGGTATTGCCCTCGCTATGTACTTACAGCTTTATTTATTTTTTGATTCGTAGAACTACAGACTGAATCTCAAAGAATAACTTTTTATTATACAGTAAAATTACCTTAATATGCAAGTGCATGCACTCCCAGCTTTTTTTTACTGTCATCTAATTATGTCACAAATTGCCTTCAATTAAGCATTAATTAAGGACTGGCTCTAACTCCAGGAAAGCCAGCCTCAGTCCACAGGGGGTTTTGATGCTTGGATCAGGCACTTCGTTCTTGGGATTTTTACTGTACAGAGAATTTTATAGATGACATACCCTTGGTGTCTATACCAACTTTTGAATCTCACCAGTTTATTACACAGCTAAACATGAAGGGTTCTTCTTTTCTTTTAAGATTTTTTTTTCAGAGCAATACTTCCTAACTTACACTAGAATTGTTTGAAAATATAGTAAAAAATGACAACTAGGATTAGTTAAGCTAGGATCAAATCCCAATGTGTTTATTCAAGTGAAACTACTACTTAACATTAACAAAAGCTTTCTCTAGTAAGAGCGGTGCCATTCAGCCTGGGCTACTATTTTGAAGCGTATTGCAGAGTAAGACAAGTTGATCTGAAAATGACACTGCCAGAAAAGTCAAGAGCCATACTCAGTTTCTATGTTACTTAATTACATTCTGTGGTTAAAAAAGGAGATAGTACTTCACAAATATTTTTTCAAGTAAATAGCTCACCACAAGATCTCTTACAAAGCAACTTCATCTCGTACTGTACAGCAAAACTGGGATTTCTGTAACCAAAACACTATAGCTGTGCTAGCCCATATATCAAAACTGTATTTTTGAGGTAATGAGTTTCCGGACAGAGTCCTTTACCAGCATTTTGCACCTCATTTTTGACCACTTTTTCTACTCTTTTCTGGTTTCATATGACTTCAGTATCAAAAGTCTTTTGCATGCAGGTATGCAAATTCAAAAAATGTCCACTGGTATAAAAGCACAAGTAGAGGATTACAGACTCCTGGGCTATGGGACAGCATTTTCTATCAAAAAGAAACAAATTTCAAAAATAAAAAAAAAAAAAATCACCACCACCAGGAGAAAACAAGCCAGCAAACAACAATAAGGTGCAACCCCTCTAATCACAGCTGCTTCTGTCATCACTCACAGGGAACAGCTGCACCACAGTGACAAAGTGCATCTTCAGACACCTGTACATCAGTTTCAGATGGAAGCTATTTCAGATCGTCAGGAACTTATCCCTACTTAATGCTGGTATTTCTGGGACTCAAAATGCTGCAGCATTCATCTATTTTGTCACTGATAGCAAAGCACCCATAAGAGAAACAAAAGTTTAGTGCATCTCTTAAAAAATAAGCACCATTAATTGTGCTCCTGCTCTTTCCTCACTGGCAGCAGAGACTGTTACTGAAGAGGTACCATTTTGACAGGTAACAAAAAACAAATACCCACTGTTTCTATGGCATGCACTGAAATAACAAAACAAGGAAATTTGAGAATAAGGAGGTGGATTTTAGGAAAAGGTGCCAGTGAGCAAGGCAGGCCTTTGCAGAAATACACTCATCCATCAAAAGAAGCTAAGCAGAATGTGTCCGGCAAAAGAAAAGAAAGCTCTTCGCATCTCATCATTCAACTCTGTTCATCTATATGAAAATAAGAGTCATGAAATATTGCTAACATCAACAAGACACACAAATGCTGGTCATTCATTCCAACTAAATCAGAACATGATTTTCACAAATCCTTGAAAAAAATGAAAAGCAGCAGTGTAGAAAAACTTTGCTCTCTAGGGACCTATCTCCTCTCGACTTTCTAAAATCCTCCTCCCTCACCTGCTTAACAGATTTGGGGAAAGTTTTCACACAGCATGTATTAAATGTTATACTTTAAAAAGATATTTATTATCTCTGATTGCATGAAAGAAGGTTGAAAGAGAAAGTTGTCATTCTCTATGCCAACACCTGTCAATAAGTTCACAACAATTTAACTTCAGACACTACAAAGAAAAGTACAAAGTATGCATTCCTAACATGCTATTCATAACACTAAACAAAGAGAAAAAACTATCGAGTAGTGATGTTCCATATTTATGTATCAGAACTTTAAACACAACTACACAGTAATTTTTAGTGTCTACTGCAAATCTATCTTGAGGGATGCATCTGTGACATAAAATCTAATCATCTTTATTTTACATTTGCTCAGTTTGATCCTCAAAC
>VZTA01010245.1:0-26866 GCA_013398855.1 Mohoua ochrocephala
GAGCCACATTTTATAACAGTAGACCATACTCTTGAGGCAACAGTGTTTGAAGCTGGAAACAGAGAAGGATCTGTCTCAGCTAAGACTCTGGAAGACAATTGCCCTACTCCAGCAAATGCTGGCTCTGCAGGAGGCAAAGCAGGTCAAAGACATGGAATCCCTCCTATCTCAAATGTTGTTCTAATAACAATACGTATACTGACTATGCCCCTTTTTTATTGGGGACAACTTCCATCAAAGGATAAAATCTGAGCTCTGGAAAAATTTACTTTGCAATAAAGAAACAAATCCTGCGGCATAAATATTTTATATATTTCCGGCATAAATACTAGTTTTCTGACTCTTGTTTTGGGCCTGCATTATATTAAGTATGACTTAGGCCACACAGCTTTGAAGCTGTAGACAAAAAACTTTTATTTTTGTTCTATTATTTAATAGGATCTAGTGAAATTGATTTATGTGCTTGGAAAAATGCTTTTGATTAGCCTCTGTTGCTAAATCTGTGGAGCACACCCTCAGTTTCCTGCTTACCCTGGGCAAATTACAGTGCCTTGCCAAGGAATTATGGACACTTATATTAAGATGAGGAAGAGCAGATCTGAGAGGAGGTAGCACCATGTTTTTAAACACCAAAGATGAAACAGAATCCATATGAAATGGATACTGCAGACCGTCCCAAACCCAAGAATAACTATTGCAATCTGAAGCCAACTACAGAGTTTGTTTGGCTTCAGGTGAGATGTTACTTGTGTCTGAAGGCCATAAAAGAGCAGTTACATTTGATGTTGAGATTTATGTGTCACTCGTTTCTTATGTAATATCATAAATACATTTAATTCTTCATAAGAAAGAAATTCCTCCCTCTGGAAAAAAAGCCTGCAAGGCCTCGGAGGAGATGTTCAAAGCCCTTGCATTTTGTCCTGGAAACAAATGATGTTTTCCAAGAAGCAGACACAGATGAAATGCTGTCAGCTACACAGTTGTCAGGCTCTGGGTCACTGCAGGGACTCTTGCCTCGTTTGTTAGATGCAGTCCAATTTCTAGAGGCAATGAGGAATTTTGTGACTGTCATCTGCCCTTCACAAAGGTTTTATGCCACATTTGCATGGAGTGTTTTTGTTGGGATCAGCATTATTCTCATCGTGTTAGCCAACAGCATAAGCATATGGAAAGACACCGTCCTTGCCCTGTTCAGCTGGATCAAAGAGATGCTGCTTAGGATATCTGGTACCCAAAGTCTAGTTCCTTGGTAGCCTGGGGAATCTCATCGTGCAAGAATTTCATCTCATTCATGTAATAGCTGATTTGTAATATGTAGAATTTAAAGTCAGGGTTTTGTCTTGTACAGAAGGAAATGCAGCTCAGTTGTAGGAAGGATGGTGCTGAGTTCAAGGAGGTTTTGTGTATGTTAACTTGCATCATCCTGCAGTTTTCCCCATGCTACAAGGCAGCAAGGAGAGGCCTCCTTCTGTTTAGAAATTTATTCTCATGGATAGAGAATCTCCCTGTTACAGGGTTAACATAAATTTGGATAAAACTAAACCTTTAAAAAGTCACTGATTTTTCCTCTTCTTGAGTGTCAGGTGATGCCCCATCCCTGGAAGTGTTTAAGGTCAGGTTGGACAGGGCTTGGAGCAACCTGTTCTTAGAGGAAGGTGCTCGTGCCCAAGGCAGGGGGGTGGAATGAGATGCTCTTTAAGGTCCCTTCCAACCCAAACCACTCCATGATTCTATGATTGACAGTAATACATAGTTTAACACTGCTGCAGGGAAAAAAAATTGGTTACCACAGTTTAATTTCCATCGGAAAGGACAGGGATGCTCAAGGCCCTACACAAAGCAAGGAAGGACATCTCTCTCCACAAGGCAGGCTGCCCTTGACACCAGTCATGAGTCTGAAGGAAAAATGGTGGATATGGGGAATGTGGCAGTAAGCAATGAGCTTGTAGAAAGGCTGCACAGAGACAACGTATCTGAAATAAGTTCTAAGAATCTTGTCTAAGGTTTTGTGGTAAGGATTCTGGAGGAGGACTGTGAAGGTGAGAGCATGCAGTTACTAGTCTCCTCTTATGACCTTTTCCACTATCCAGTGTTACTTTAAGTCCTAGAATCCAGTGTGAAAATGCTCCCACAAGCAGTGCTAGATTTGACAGTTGTGCCATATAATGTAGATTTCTCACACAAACACAATCAGATCTCATCTCTCATGTGAAAATCTTGGCTTTTCCAGGTTTCCATTGCAGCAACAGCTTTTCTGGACTTCAGCAGCCTAGAGAACTGAGCTGCTATTAAGCCAGTGCACATAAATCACCTCTGTTCTCTATGCTGAGCTCACCAGGCTTTTGCGCTTCTGTGCAGTCACTCTGTGGCATAGGACAGGGAGTTCAAGCAGACTCATTGCTTTTGCACAGTGTGGAGTCACTCTCCACATGCACATTAAACCTGCTGGGATTGCTCTGTATTTGCAGAGCTCCACATGGGAAACTTTTGGGGACTGTGGCAGCCACTGGTTAGCATCTGTGAGCAAAGTCTTCCAAAATCCTGTGTACAGTCCTGAAAATGCTGTCTGCCTTCTGTTGCTTGGGAAATGTAATTAATCTGCTAAGCCTGGAGTCCAGCCTGGCTCCTTCAGATGTCTTACAAAGATGCTATTGGAGAGATGGGAATACTCTCTAAAATTGTATCTCATTCCCAGGAAATAGAAATAAATATCCCTACTAAGGAACAGAAATAACTGAAAAGCTCCCCACCACCTGGTCACTCTCAGAGAGTAAAGAGGCACGTGCTTGAATATTTTTGAGGAACTCACCAGTTATATAGTCTTCCTGAGCAGATGTGTCAAGCCAATGAATGGAGGAGCAAAGGGAAATGCTCGCAGGGAATCCCACATTACTTGGCAGTGCTCCCCTTTATCAGCATTGGTGTACCTTGTCAATGATGAGAAATTTGCTGCAGGGAAAAAACAAGGCCTAAAAGAATAAAGAACAAGAAAAACCCATATAGTGACTCAGAGTATCTCCTATTTTGGGTTACTGCTGGTGCTCGGAATTGGAGAATTGTAGCTGTGATCCTGACCATTCTTCATGCTAAAAAATAGGGATTAAACCCGTCCAGCTCTGTCAGAAGCCTGACATCTAGTGGAGGTAAAATAGTGGGCAGCAGAACGCAGCCTAAAAACGTCCATCTGTGGAGTTTGTGTTGCTCACTGCCGGTGTAGAGTCCATTTGATTTGTTAATGCCATCTGTGAAATATGAGTTCGTTTACTCATCTTTATTGTACACTGAAATCACGGGATACGTGTCCCTTCCAGCTCAGGATAATTTAGGATTCTAAATCGCAATAACCTAAGGTTATCCATATGTACAGAGCAGATAAGCTTTGAAAGGTGAGAGCAACAGGCCTGGGATTGGTATCTTCATGTCAAGAGACAAATACCTACGAAGTTTGATTTTGCAGAGTTTAAGAAAGCCAGCCTAATGTCATCTTAAGAAATAATATTTGAGAAGATGCTGTTGGTAACCAGAAGTTGCTACATACATTATCTGTTTGTCTCTAAGGAGAAAATATATACAGTTATATAGAGAGAGTTGCTAGACTGACAGAACTGAGAAATAAAGGGTTAAACTTCAGTTCTCCAGAATCTTTTTCTTTAGGTCTTTGTCAATTCTTGCAGCTATAAGAAAAGCTTCAATTCTCACAAGAAAAAGTTACTGAAAATTGTGAGCATTCATTTTCATATAATATGATGAAGCTTGTGAAATTCTATTAAAAAAACTCAGAACTTATTTTCTTAGAATTTTCCTATGCCAGATTAATATTCATTGAAAGAAACATGCAACCTAAACTTTTAAAAAGAGAACAAATACTGCTATTAAAATAACATCATCAGAAGATTTCAGAAGGTTCATGGATATAAGGATATTTTATTGCCTTTTGATTTCAAAACCTTAACCCATTGAAGAAATATCTGATGAAACCTCCCTGTCATACCTGTGGATCTGAAAAAAAGAAAATTATGTTTCTTTTAAACCAGTATGTAAAGGCTATCTAAAACCATTCGTATAATTATGTATGTGAAGAGAAGCTTTCATCCATTCCTTTTTTATATGTTTTTTCTCATGAGGTCATGTCAGTAGACTGAAGTGATATATTATTAATTTTTTTAAACTAACATCCTTCTTAAGCAGACACAAATATAAGTGAAGTTTGATAATTTCCTTCTGCTTCTGCTGATTATAAGATTTGGCCTCTGCAGAAGTCATTATTTGTGTGTGTACGACAGGCTTCTAAATTCAAAAATCCCACACTTTTTAATTACTGGGAGTAATAATACTTCAGAGCTATAAATTTCCCAGCTCACATGGTGATAAAACCAGATTTTGAAGGAGGTATTTGTCCATCTGTTCACCTGTGCGATGTACTCCTTAAGTCCAAAACTCATCCAAATAAAATCAGCCCTGTGTCTGCATCTGTCTTCCACACGTTATCCACTTGCTAGATCTAGGCTACGTGGGCTTTGTTAGCCTGCCTTCTCATACTTTACCAGTCTCTGAGTGTGCTTCATATCTCAGTAACACAGCATGCAGTTATTAAGTAATATAAATTAATAATTAAAATATTAATTATTAATTCCATGCAAACACAGACATGTTCAAGACACTGTCAGGGATGGGTGAGCCTGCTTTTTTGATCTGAGCAAGTGCTGATATTCACAGAATACAAATACTGGTTTCACCAGAGGGGGAAACAAGGAGAAAACCTTGAGATGAGTCAGAGGTGGAGCCTCAGTTGGCAGGAATTGGGCCTGTGATCTGACTTCTCTCTTCTCTTTTCTCCTTGCCCATCATTTTTGTGACTCTGCAACTGCACAAAGCTCTGAGTCTTCCATTAGCTTTGGGAAAACATCTCTTTTTTTTTTTTTTTTTTGTCTTACTTTAAGAGTAGTCTGGTTTAAAGGCAGAACTAAAGGGAATAAAGCACAATACGGTGTTTGTGTCTGCTAGACATTATTTTTGTCTCTTACCTGTGCTTGCCCCGCACTGATGGAACGGCTATCCCTGGCTCGTCCTGCCCCCAGGTGGCAGAACCACCAGGCATCAGGAGTCACCGGTGCTGAGAACATGAAGGGTGAGATACTTCTCATACAATTAGTGCAACCCTGTGCACCACAGCCTCTGCTCTTCTGCTTCTGTTTTATGCCAGCATCATCAAAAGCCAGAGACACATCTTAGACAAAATCTGTTGCATTGTTTTCACAGCTAGAAAACAGCTACATCTGACATAACTTCCCAAATTAATATACTCTTACCTCCTAAAATGTTATTTACACCTGTGCATGCCTGGCTTCTAAATATGCACTGTAGTTTCCCAGCACTGTCCATTGATGGACAGATGAGGAGTCACTTGATAAGTCAAAAGCAGGTAACAGTCAGTTTTTCCTGCACAAGACAAAGGTTTGTAAGATCATCGTGTTAGGTGAAGAGTCTGAGTGCAGTGTGCACTTTCATTCCTGAAGCAAGGAGTGCCTCTGCTGAGGAATCTGTTATAAATCACATTTTTAGTGAGACTGGCAAAGCCGCATAACTCTGGCCTCGGGGAATCTGTCTAATTTGTCAGCTAAAATTCAGTCTCCTGGTAGAAAACTAGTCCATTCATGCTTTGTGAAGGCTAATTGCCCATGGAAGGAATCTGCTCAAGGAACTGTCAGCAGTGATGTGGTGTGGCACCTTCATCTGGCTGGAGCTTCCCAGGGAAGGTCGGCAGAGCTCCCCTTCCTCTTGTGCTGACCTTTAACCGTGCAGCTGCTCTCCCCCAGAAAGGTGTGTTTGGTCAGACCATTAGCAGAGTTGCAGGAGCCAGAGGAGTTCTTATTCACCTTCTTCAGCCCTGCAACAGAAGCTGCTTAAACTCACCACCACTTGCAAAGGGACACAGATAACATCCAGCAAATAGGAGCTTCCAGAAAGGAAGGAAAGACTACTTCAGTTCTTAAGAACTTGTTTTTTATAGTCATTCAAGTGCACTGTGAACTGCAAAAACTCCAGCATTTAATAAATTGCTACAAATTTAACACTTCCTATTTCAGAGAACTGAGTTTCTTTACTGGACTAATGAAAGTACTTACAACGATTTTCTAACTGCAAGTCAGAGTTTAATTCCCTTCCATAATGTTAGGCATGCAGTATGTTTTTTCTCTTCTAGGATATTGTTCTCTGTTGTTTGACTCGAACTTCAGTAAGCAAAGTAACTCTGTTTGTTCCAGCTTAGTGGCATTGTTAAATGACCATGTTTTATTCCTACTAATTATGTCACCCAAACTTTGAGTATGTCCCTAGAATAGCAATGAGGATGGGAAGAAATGTTGGGAAGAATGGTTGGGTCTTGGGGAAAAAAAGCTATCATTCACTGTTAGTAGAAACTGTTAACAAGTAGAGGTTCAGTATTTGCCAAGGCTGATTCAGGATCCTGTAAGAGATCTCTTCAATTGACTATTTAGCTTACTTTTGCAGTTATTTATCATGCAACTATGAACAGGTCTCCTGGACTGAATTAATTGTATTAAACAAGGAAAATAGGTATGAGTAAGAAGATAATTTCTTGGAAAACAGTTACATCCAGCCCCAACCTATCTAGAGCCACTCTTTTCATCTATTATAGAAAGACTTAGTTCAAAAATAGTTACCAAAAAATGTTCCTTGTAATTAAAAGGTATGTTGCAGATTGACCACATAAGCTTGAATTCGGCAGGGTGCTGAACGCAAGTTTGCAAGAAACAGAATAGTCTTGGGATGATTACCAACCTTAAAATAATTCCCATGTTTAAGTTTCTTGATGTACCAAGGCCCCTTTGTTCTGTTTGACTCCATCAAATTTGTGTGTTTGTTCTATTAGATGGCATCAATGACTAGTCTCTTTTCAGAGTGCTTTGTAGAAAAGGGGGCATAATTGTCTGAAAAGAGGCCTATTAAGTGTTTGCTTTTAAATCAAAGAACATTTTTGAAATATTAAATAAAGAAGGACTACAATATATAAGTCACTCCAACCCATCTCAAAAATACTGATGCACATTAATGATTTACTTTGGGCTCATACATCTATTTGCTTATGTATTCAAAACGTTGTTACCCTGGTAACCCCAACATCTTGCAGAATTTAACTTATTCTCCATCTAAAGTACACTCTCTTAAGGAAATTCATACAGGTTCTCATGAGAGCACTTTTCCCTTTTTTCCCCTTTGTTTGTAAAGGAAGAAATAGTGACTGGTTTTGTCACGAATGGGTTGTTTTTGTCTTTTCTTCCTCCCCTCTCCCATCCCAATAACGACAGCTGAGATTTAAACACAACAGTACATTCAATCTGCATTCACTGTTTAACAAAGATCCCAGTCTAAACGAGTTGGGTTGCTTTACTCCACTGTTGATACATGTTAATATGCTGGAAAGAGCCTTTCTAAGGAATTCCACTCCTTATTTCAGAGGATACCTTAATTCTCAACAGGCTGTCCTCTCATACATTCCTTTAAACAAGAGCAATGTAGCTCTGTTCTGGCACACTGGTATTTCACGGGGGTGTCAGTAACTGGGGTGTATATCAGCGCTTGGTGCAATGGCAAACATCAAGAAGAGGTTGCCAACGCATCTCACGGCCCTGCTCCTACCCCATGGTATTCCCTGGCAAGGATGGGGGAACAGCAGTGAATATCCTGTAGGAGACTGTACTTTCAGAAGCCAAAGATGACTTAAATAGTCTGCCTTGAAGTGGTCTGGCCTCCTCCTCCAGTGGGGATTGCTGATGATCTGGCTCAGGCAGTTGAGCCAGGTGCACATGATGGCTGCAGACTGATGTTGGAGCTGACAGCTCTCAGAAAGCAGCAGTCCTCCTTTGCCCTGGGGACCACTTCTCATCCTTGCTCCATTGTTTGAGGTCTAGCAGTCAGTGACTCAGTAGAAGAACAAGCTGATTGAGAGGGCCAATCCAGCAGGAAGGCTGGAAGTTGACTCCAGGACTCTCTGCCTTCCTTCCTCCTGCCTACTCTTGGTTGCTTGTCTCATGCCTCGTGCTGTGCTGCTGTGAGTGTTTCTGTGGCCACACATCCCTGTGGGTTGGTGACTGGATTTAACTGCTCCATTTTTGCATTATCATATTCTTGCTATTATTTTTATTAGTTCCTGATACCGATCCACCGTGGAGTGGTTCAACACTTACCTTGACACAAGGCAAGAGATGGGGGCCTGCAGGAGCAAGGGACAGGAAGCATGAGTGGGCAGGATGTGATAACTGGCATTGCCACCTTCCCACAGAGCATGGTGGGGCAGGTGATTTTGGGAAGTCAGGTCAGAGCTGGAAAGGAAGATAAACTTTGCAGTTTCTGCTGGGCAGATGGCACAGCACCTGTAGCACTGTGATAGCTCAGAACTAGAGCATACCCAAACTAGACCCCAAGGAAGCCACGGGCAGCTCATGAACAAAGAAATGCCATCCACATCGTTTTTGTCTCCTCCTGGCACAGGGCAGCACAGGGCTGTCCACACCTATTGGAGCACAGGGCAGAGAGATGCCAGTCATGGATAGCTCTAGAGAATTACATCCAAGGGAAAACGTTCCCAAGAAGGGGTGGATGGACCAAACCCCACAGAGCCCATCCTCCGAGCAGGTACAGCACAGCCACAACCACACGCTCACTCTGCTAAGGCCAGAAACAGCAAGAAGATTTGTTGAGCCCCATAGTCTACATGACAAATCAGTGTTTGTTCCAGATATTGATTTTTTTAATTAAGAAGATTTATTCAGACCAATGCAGAAGAAACAAAAGGAGTAAACACAAGCTTAAAGTTTCAGAAGAGTTTCAAACTCGTTATTCAACATTATTTGCTTGCTGTATAATCTCATCCTCATCATTCATTGACCTCTGGCAAACAAAGAGTTGAGCTGACAGCAACTTTTCTTCCTCAAGCCCAAATTCTTAAAAATACCTTCTATTTAAAGTTGTATTTCAACCTTTTCAGACACTCTGTCCAATAATCTCTCTTAAAACCACCGTCCTACTTGTCTTTTGCATTTAAGAAAATTGCAAAGAGGACTTCACAGTAAGCCAGGTTGGAAGATTATTTTTTCTTAACGAGTAAAGGGGAAAAAAATTCCAAAAGAAGTGAAGCCAGTCTGCTTATAGAAAGACAAAATCTCTTTTGTTGATTTTTCCCCTCTGATTTATAAAAACATCTTGTTAATCCCTGCAGGGTTTCTGAGAGAAAATCTGTCTGAGATCCCTACACAGCGATAGAAGTTAGATATGTATGAAGCAGAAAAGGTTGACTGATTTAATGATTAAACAAAAAGAGGAGGCATAAATGACTGAGGAATCTATCAGGGAAACATATTAACTGGAGTTTCCTGATTTGTCTCCCTTTGCATTCTTAATAATTTACTTAGAGGAGATGCTGAGGTGACTGTCTCAGTTAGCTCTTCCTAACCTTAAAGGTAAGGAGGTTTTATCCATTTCAATCACAGAAATCCCCCATCAGACTACATCCAGTTTGTTAGAGTTAATAAATCTGACTCAGTTCTGATGAAAGCTTTCCAAATTTTGGATGATGTCACCTTTGAATTGCACATTTTTGAATTTAGATCAAATAAAGTGTTTTTCAAATTATTTTACAGAAACAGTAACAAATTTTTTTCTTTCTTGGGTAGATTATTCTCTGAAATTGTCCCAGTTTTGAAGTGAGGATAAAAAATGTTTATGGGCATTTTAATTCGAAGGAGGAAAGAAAAGTTCATTAAAAGATTTGCAGCATTTGGATAAAACAGGAGTAAATAGAGTGTATCCTCATCTGGGTAGGAATGACAACACACAACTACTTCTACAATCACAATGTAAATACAGAATACTTCAAATACTAAGTGCCAGCATTACAGTCTCAAGGAATATTGTAAAAAAAAAAAGCACACCAAATTTGCTGACTTAGCAATGGAAATAATACAATTTATTACTCAAAGGAGTCTAATGAGCTCAAGTGACACTATTTTTTCCAGTCACACTGCAAATCAAGATACTTTATAGGAGTTGCCTCCAGGAGATGAACAACATACTGCTGAGCACAGGTGGAAAGTACGTGGCTTTGAAAACAAAAGTTACTAGGGCATCAAGAAGCTGCCCTTGACCTCAAACAAGGACAAGCATCTCCGTGACCCCTGTGCACAATAGCCGTTCCCACCTCTCAGTCCAATCGCTTCCTGCAGCACCAAGCATCTCTGCCAATGCACGGGAACGCAATGAACTGAGCCTGGCACAGTTTGCTCTGTAGTGGTCCTTGAAAAGCCCTTACACTCTACAGACATGATTCACATATACCCACACAAATTTCATCTCCTCTTACATCAGTCTTCATTTACTGGAAAATAATGTCTGGGTTTGCCCCTAGAAAGAGCACAGCCCAAATACCACCAAGGCAGTATCCCAGGAGTTTTTCCCATACAAAAGGGACAGAAATAGCCTGCTCAACTGGTGCTCAGTTTCCAGCACTGATGTCCCTCAGCAAAGGTAGAACCATAAGATGGTGCCTGTTGAAATGGGATCGGTTCTTGGCTCTGTTGACACAGGACCAGTCTGTCTCAGGGAAGTTACCAAGCAGGGAGTTGTTGTTTGTACTGGACGTTGGAGTAGCGGTGAGAAAGCCAGTATTCCCTGTGAAAGACACCCAAGAGCAGGAGAGTCTATTTAGGGGAGTTTGGTTGGTACCAGCTTGGGTGAGCTCTGAACTGATGGCCATCATGTGAAAAGGTCCCACAATTCATTCTCTGCTCCACACACCAAACCGCTCTTTTGTACATTTCAGATTAACCTTACTACAGAATATGTCTTTGTTATAACACTATGGAGTTTTGCTCATCGCAGCATGTAAGTTATTGCTGGCTGGTGCTAGGAGCAGGGCTACTCCAGGAGCACATCAGAGGCAAAATTCAGATGCAGTTATAACTGCCTCCTTGGAGAGGTCTCTGCACTGTGTTCCAGTTGTGAACATGCTCAATTACTGCCCATATTAGGAGCATATTATTCTCTTCCATTAAAGTTTAGCTGCTTTGCCTCACAAATTATTGGAAAAGAAAGCCAAAGTGCCATCCACGTACGGCCACTTGTGTCTTTCTCCCCTTGCAGCCCTGCAAAAGCCGCCTCACAGAACCTGCTCGTGCGGCTATGACGGTCCCCAGCCCTTGGAAGGGGCCTCATGTGGGCCCATCAAGAGAGGTGAGAGGAAGTTGTAGCTGCAGGTTGCAAAGGGTGTTTTCCTCCTTGCCTTATTGGTTTGGAAGCAGAGGGAGAGGGGAAGAAGGTTTTTCCTGATTCTAGCACATACTTCCCTAGCTCAGCCTAGCTGAAGTACACATGCTTGTGGTTCATCCTCACAAATGCCCTGTCAGGCCCTGGGCCAATACAAACACCAAGTCTGTCTTCAATATGTGCAGGGAAAAAATACAGTTCCAGCTCACTCCAGATTAGAGTGTGTTTGCAGAGAAAGGGAGGAAATGAGGAGGGCTCTGATAGTTGTAGCTGAGTAATGCTGATCTCTGCCCTTAATAGGTCCTGTTGTGGAGAGCACAGCTATTTCCCTTGTCGTGCTTTCAAGTTGATTATAATACAAATAAAAAGGTATTCAAGCATACCAGGAAAAGATCTCAAAGAAACATATCTTAATTCAGTCGGATAAGAGGTTTGGTAGGACTGCCAGCGTGCCTGGTGAGCTGAGGGAGATGCAGGTGCTTTAAGCCACATGCCAGTGTGAAATCTCCAGTGTTCATTCCTGACAAAGACATGGGAACAAGAAACATGAGAGTTTTCGATTTTGTCTTAAAAATATTCCCATGTTGTAAAAATCTGCAAAACCTCCTCCATTCTCAGGTGTTGGTAAAAATGTTCAAACCCAATTTTAAAATAGACTGAAGCCTTGCAATCTTTTTAGTTTTCTTGTGCTTGGAGAGCCAGTGTTATTTCTGCATGAAGCAGAAGTAGCATGAAAAAAATAGAGTTGATCAAAACAAGAACTTCGCAAGAAAGGTAGCAACTGAAATGGATCCTGTTTGATCACTGCTGAAGACTTAATGGAGGAAAAAAATACAAAGAGAAAAGTTTACTTAGTTTGCAGGTGGTCAGTCACTAAAAATGAAATTGAAAACAAGAGAGATCATATAAATTAATAAATTATTCATGGCAATTAGTTTGCCAAGCATCAATCCGTGCAGTTTTCATAAAGAATAAAGATCCTGGCCCAGTTACCTGGCCTGGTAATTACATTGTTCCTACTTAAATTTCCCCTTCAGTTCAGCATTATGTATGAGTCTTCCTCTCTGAAAACTGTCTGACAAACCTAAAACCTGCCACTCGCCTTTCAATGCTGGGTAGTAGCTTTGGGTTTTGCTTCAGGACTCATTATTCCTCTACGTCAATAGGCTTCATATTTCTCAGCCTGAGAGTACTAAATGAAAGGAGCTCAAGCCACAGCATCGCTAAATCTAATATTTCTAAGGTTTTCATACAATTAAGTATCTTACTGCCCTTCAGTGAAAAGTTTTAGCCATGTCACACTCCACCCAAATCAGCCCAGAAAGGACACTGACTTTGCCCAGCCTTCAAAAGCTGCTGCAGAGGTTTTCATCATTAGTGGAATTTTTAGTTGAATTTCAGCCAGGCTACCTTGTGCAGCTATGAACATTGCATCCTAATGCTTCCTAATGCTGGGCTGGGGATTATCTGCATGGCTCAACCTCAGGTTTTGGAGAAAGCTACAAACGTTTCCAAAGCAGCTGAAGGCTGTTCCTGCAGCTCCACCTTTTGGGAGCTGGGGATCAACCAAGGCTACTTGAGATGGTGATTTCTTTACAAGAAAAGGACTTAACCTTGTTGTATTTGTGGCTGACATTAAACTCTCAAATATAAATAATGAAGCACCTCGGAGGTTTTAAAGATGTATTGATTCCTCACAGAAAGCTCTATAATGTGTTAGGCTGGAGATATTTTTATTCTGAATAGTTTCTGAAGCCTGCTCAGTATCAACAAAAACCCTGATTTATCCGTGTACTCGTGACAAGAATGCTTCCTTTCATCCTTTCTGCTTAAGATTCACTTGGATTGTTTGTGCTGGATTGAGAGATGCTCAAAGTATACCATGTCAAATATGACAGTATCTGGTCCACATCAAATTCAATACTATTCTTGTATGTTCGAGATGGATTTGGTTTCTAATCCTCCACTTGCAGCCTCAGAATACACTGCAGCCCAAAGACTTCATGCCATGAGGTGTCAAGTACCCTCAGCACTGTTAGGAAATTTCTGTGCTCCAATGAGAGGTCAAATTGTCCTGTCCCTTTTTGAGAGAGCCCAGCACACCATGAGGAGATGCTGTCCTGTTTTGGTGGGCTGAAGACATTTGAAACATGCAGAAAGCATCCTGGATGCCATAAACTTCCAAAAGACTTGGATCTGGACTACAGCACAAGTCTACTTCTGCTGGAAAAAGCAGAAGGGATAAGCAGGGATATGTTGGTGACTGACACCAACACAGGTACTGATCCAGGGTCCATTGAAAGTTATGATACATATGGCTTGCACTGGGACTTGAACCAAGTCTGTGGTGGGTTTTAAGATGAAAAGATATTGTGGCAGCCAAAAGTGACCTTTAAGAGAAAAGAATCCCCTCCGAAAAAATGGCCTCATTTGTTGGTTCCAGGAACTGGGGGGGATGAGTGAAAAAACTAGCAACTCGCAGATCAACAACATAAACCCCTTTTTACCTCTTTTCACTCTTCCACCATGGATTAAGTTGCTTTGATGAATATCAGACATGTATTTGCCTTTCATCACTTTTCACATTCTAAACCTTGCCCTAGACTCAGCCTCTCTGTTTCAGACTATTGAATATTATACGTGCACAGGAGCAATTTGGTGTATATAATGATAGGCATGATTGTTAAATTGGTTTCCAGTGTCTTTGAGGCTGCGTCCCTGCAGAATTGCAATTAAACACTTGACAAACCACAAGGCTATGCTAATCCCACTTCAAAAATCTCTGATGGCAAGGACAGCAGTCTGCCTTCCTTCTCCACTGAAAGATGGGGAGACCCAGCATTACTCAGGCTCTTAAAAATACTCTTTTTCGCCTTTGGTTCGGTGGCTCGTGTTTCAGCTGTAACATTCTGCCCGAGTTGGCCATTGCTGTGTAACAAGCTCCTCTTTGTTCAGCCCTGCTACCTCATTTCTTTCTATTAGCCTTTAATCCCTGTCAGGGTTTCACCTTTGCAGCGATGAGGTCACAGCTCATGTTGATTGGGAAAGGAAATCCTGATGATTGTTGCTGACAGAAAGCTGATAATGCTGGTTTGGGCAGCAATAAATTCTCAGTCTCTAAATGAAGACTAATCTCTGAGCCAGAAATCACCTCTTTCAGTAGTTTTTTTGGGCCTCATTCACAAATATTTTCCCATGCTCAAGCTGCCTGACCTTTGGAGCATTCAATGCACCTATGTTATTGTGCAGAACTGTTTTACAGGGATCAAAATAAGCAGCCATCTATCAGTGAGAGGCAGGTGAAGTTATGAAATAAATCAATAGTGTTATCCTCATTGGGAATGCAGCACTTGGAGCTGTCTGTAGCCTCTGCAACCCTAAGTGCCAAATTGCTCTCTGCTGCTGAGCCATTCCATCCTATCAGCATTTTCATTTCTTCAAATGACTGGTGTTGTTAGGACTACTTATTTTTATTTTTGCAGAACAAAAGCACAACATGCAGAGAGAGAAAAAAAGGAAAAAGGGGTGAGCAGGAGTGGTTTGTGTTGTTAAGTTCATATTTCTGACTCAAAGAGTGATTCAAGAAAGACAGTTTTTAGATAACTCTGAGCAATGCAGATGCTTCTTTTACAACACCATAAACCCTGTCTTTGGTATGGTTCACTACCTTAAATCAAGTGTGGCCATTGAACTGGCCCTTCTCTGCTGCAGTAACCATCACATGCAAACTCCTTGCACCTCCTGCAAGGACACAGCTCCTTGCCAGCAGGGAGCAGTGGGGAAGTTCACCAAAGGTTGGGCAAGGAGAACTCTCCTGGAAATCCAAAAATTCAAATAATTGGCAATACTGTCAAAACCTTACCTTCTGCACATTATATTGTCTTTTTCTTTCTGTTCCTCCTGCTGTTCCCCAAAACACGTGTTCCATCAACACGCTGCAATCTAACCTCCTCCTAGTGTCTTCTCTACCTATCAGAGCCTCAGTGTCCCCGAATGCAGCTGCTTTGTGCACTTCTTCACTCCTGGACAGCCATATCCAGGCTCAATGCTCCAAGATATGAGAAGCTGGTGGCTGAAAGCTTTGGCTCCCTCCCTGCCAGCCCAGCCGGGCTATTGTTTTTGTCTCTCAGCAAGCTGTACTCACCCCTTTGATCAAAATAACCCTGGACTTTGGTCTGAATGCAGATTTGAACTTTACAAATTGGGTTTTCTCAACTAACAAAGTGGGTATTTTACTCCCTTTCCTCCCTTCAGTAACAGAACTCCCTGCTGCAACGCACAGCTGGTAGCATTTTAGTCAGGCAATCCTTATGTAATCCATTATAATTTTTTTCTTCCTTCCACAGTGTGTTGGTCTTCCCAATGGCAAAAATCCACTATGGTCAAAATTCTCTCTAAATACCGGCTCCAGCAAGGCTCCTGAAGGGAGCAATTCAAGTACCTGAACACAGATGTGCAGTAGGTGATTTGGGCTAGCCATGATACCCACACCAGGCTGGCAGAGATGATGTAGGAGCTGTGGAAGTTACACACCTTTCCAGAGGGGCAGCCAGAGCCCAGGCAGGCTGCAAAAGAGCTTTGACAAGATCTCAGCCAGTTTCAGATACCTGAGCCTGTCCAGGGAGCCCTGTGCCATCAGAGGGACAGATTGCTTCTGCGCTCATCAGCGGAATAGTTAAGTTTGGGCCACACATTATCATGTTTCAAAAATTAATCATTACGTGATGTATAGAAACCATCACTTCAGTGTTTGTACTGGTATTCCCACCTTTGCAAGGACAAATCTCAGTATGTTTGTATGCTAATCCTTATGCCTACAGGTAACTACTTTATGTATCTTATACATGTCTGCATCTGTCTGCATGTATCAGATTTTCCAATCCCTCTGTCAACTGAATCTAATGGCCTGTGGGTTAAACTCTTTGGAGGAGAAAGGGAAACTTTGTTCCTTGAATTGTTTTGACTTCAGGATTCTCTCCTATCTTGGTTTAGCAAAAACTCTAGCATTAGCATTTACAAGAGAAATTTTTCATTAGAGGAATTTAACTGGACTAAACCTGCCTCACATCTGCAGTCAAGCCCCACTTTCTTCACACATCCACATCCCACTGTCAGAGGCAGCTCAGGAGCTCAAGGACAGCAACAAACACCTGTGGGGCAGACCAGTGCTTTGTCTCAGTGCATGGACTGTGAGCAGATACCTGGAAAATGCTCAAGTAAACTGAACCCAGGGCCCAGGGAAGGGCTGTCCTTGGAACGCAGAGGGTGAGGAGCCAGCACACACAAAGGAGAGACCCGAAGTCTCCTTGGGCTGGGAGAGCAGCACAACAGCAAGGGTAAAACCAAGGAAAGCTGCTGCAATATAGAGAGCAGGGCTGCTGGTCTACTTGACCTGATTTCCATTACATGCCTGGGATGGGGTGAAATTCCTTAAATGCAAGAACATTATCTCTGCAACGGATTGGGGTGGATGGTCCGGCTCTTGTTTCTGCCCTTGATTTGTCAGCCCTGAGATGCTGGTAAGACAAAATACTGCAAAAATGCATGAGGAAATACACTGCAGTGTAAAAATCAGACTCAGTGGGACCACAGCATCATTCCTCCCACAGTCCCAGGGCTCTGCTCCAGATTGATTCTTCTGGTTTGTGCTGGCTCCTTCAAGCATCTGGCCATGTTCTGCCATACTGCACAGCTCCATCTCACCAGAGCAGAAAATCGGCACATCCTGGAAGGGAGATGTGTGTGGAGATATGCTAATTGCTGACGGATGAATTCCCAGTGAATGGCACTCATTTCTCCCAGACCAGATCAAGCTTCCTTCCATGCATTGCAAATAGCTTTTTGGGTGCATCCCTTTACCAGCAGCTTTTAACAACAAACACACTATCCTGCTTTTCTTACAGATCTGCTGCTAAAAAGAATATGTATTATGGTTTTAAAGTCAGTTTGTTTTGTTGACTTTTTAAAGATTTATATTTTATGTATCAACATAAAAAAAGCTAAAGAAAAAGTAATCATAATATTGCTGAAACACATATCTAACCCATCCAAACTGGCATCCTGACTCTTACCACAAGTTAAAAAAAAAAAAAAAGGCAGCTGAAGGCATGGAAAACCCTTTAAGGAAGAAAAATTGGGATGTTAAGTACAGGTCTACTATTGTGCAATGCCATTTTAATCCAGTTACACAACTGGAACCAAGTCGAGTCACACAGCTTCTCCAGCTTTGCTCTGAATTCATTACTTCCATTTCAAAATGTAATCTCAAAGTAAGCACAGTCACAGCTCTGTGCTGCTCAGCTGGGTAGGATACCTTTAATCTCTCAAGCAGTATAGCTGAAGGCAGACTCTTGCAGCAGAACAGCCTGAGTGCATGCATTTACATGGCTACCTGTGGAACGGAATCGCCTTGGGTTTGGGAGATTTTGCGTAAATAAATGCTCTTTCTTGGAACACAAACAGTTAATTTCATCAGCATTATAATGCCATTGGCTGAAGACACTTTTCCTTCAAACTCCATTTTCCATTGTAAGATTTCTCATCTTTTTATCACCTTTTTGTTCAAAGTTTGTATGACAGCTAGGACCAGGCCCCCTTCAGAATATTTGGTTTATTCTAGAGTTGACATATAATTAGTCTAGTCTAGTGCCTGAGAAGAAAAGGGCCTGGCACACCTGACAAACTGGGTTCCCCAGGGAACTGAGAGGCTGCAGAGATGCCTGCCCTCATGACCCAAGGCAGGAGGTGGGAATTCTGAAGGTCAAGTTGACACTTCAGGGCATGCTGTTTGGCAGAGAATTAAGCACTTGATAATGAAAACTTAAAATGGTTCAATACCAAAGAGCCTTGGTGACATCTGACGGTTTCACCTAAAACACATGTGCACATAAATTCTACCTGCTTAAAAAGAAGCTGCTGAAGCCTAAGGTATCCCTCTTGTCAAAGCATTTTCAGGCTGCTGGTTTTCAAGACTGTCAGTTCTTGTACTACTATGGATTTTCTTGGAGATGGAAGAAGTTGCCTGCATGGAAGAAAGGCCATTCCACGTGGGAACTAGGGAGCACTTGCTCAGCATGCCAGGGAAAAAAAATAACAAAACCAGATAAATCCATGCACGCTTTAATACAGAAAGAGTGCAAATTTAGACTTTTCCTTAGCTAGAGGTAGCACATCATCTGCTCCTCCATGGCAGGATGCATGTTTACCCTTCCCATTCTCCTGGCACCCATCAGCTCAGGTCAACACTCACTCTGTTTTGCCACAACTTTCTGTTTGAGAACGTCAGCCTTATTTAGGCTAAGAAACAAAAACTGGCTTGAGATATAGAAAATTTCTTTCCAAACACTTATGTTTTTGCCAAAATCCTAGTGCTGAAATGAGTATCATGTAACAGGGCATATTGAGTAGAAGCTGCACACAGCTCATCCTGTAAAGCAGAGAAGACAAAGCTTGGAGCTTGCCTTTTGCAATTACCACATTTTTCCTCTTTTGCAGCCCAGGGTGCTTTTGACCTGCCCAGCAATTTCCATCCTTACAAACATACCTCTGATAAAAAAACCACCAAAATGAAACAGTGTTCTTTTAAGCAATTTAGAAAATGGTTTAACTTTTGTTTCCATTTTCTGCAGAAATTAACTGCTCTAAATGGATGGGGCAGGTTTTAAAAAAAATATACCCAGGCTGTACGATCTAGGAGGCTCACAAGGTGACATGATTGTTTTTTAAGTTTTGTTATAACTTCTTAATCCCTAGGATGCAATAGATAGTGCTACCTGCTTCACTTCTATAGATGGGACTTCCTAGTCATCACCCTCAGCAAGTTTCACGGCAAGTTTTACAGCTTGGGACAGACTCCAGAAGAAAAAAGTGCCAGATCTGCCCAGTCTATGGAGAAGGGGTGAAACTGTATTTCCTGGGATGCCACCCAGGTTCGAGCCACCAGTTGATAAGAAGTCCCCATTTTGAATTGCACAAACAAGATAACTGTGTTTGGACTGTGCTAAGCAGGTCGCACATAAATGAACCACTCAATTCCCTCTGAGGCATCAGGAGTAACAGGATGACCTGTGTAGACTTTTCAGTTTGCACCATTACTGCACTCCTGAAGTTCATCTCCCAGGTTGTCTCCAGCTACTGTACCTTGGGTTATACTACAAAGAAATCGCAGAGTAACAGCTGGATTCAACCTGGGTGAAACTGAAACAAGATGCATTTCAAGAGGGCACCTATTGTACTTCAGCCTCATGAATGTTCAGCACTATTGATCAGACTAGACCTTTTTTAGGGAAAACATCTCAGCCTGGAGAGCTTGTGTGTTTGTGGGAGGTGAACATCAACTCCTTGTCCTCAGCTTTTTCATTGTCCAGATGTGATCCTTTTATGCTTTACTGCTTGCTAGTGTAGACAGCGCCTACACATCTTGCTCAAGGGCATAGGGAGCATCGAGGGCAGTGTGACGACAAAGCTCAGCCCTCCTGCGCTGCTTCTTGAGACATGTAACAATTACATGTACAGCTATAACCTACTGCAGCCAAGCATCTGAGGCTACTTGTGGCCTTATGCCAGGATGCACGTCTGACCTGCCAAAAGCTGCAGTCAGACAAGACACCAGCTGTCAGATGGGCCCATCCCTCTCATTTTTCTTTCCCACAGAAAAGTGCTTCTGTTTCCATCGATGAGCTCCACAGTGACCCGGGACAATTCTGCCCACTGGCTTCTGATAAAACCTAGCCATGGATGCTGATATCACATGGCTAATGATCGGTCCAGCAGGACAAATCCTGCGAGACTAGGAATAATACAGCTTGGTGCTGACAGGGTAAGTGGCAGTATCACTTTTCAAGTGAGATTTATTGACTGCAAGCTCAAGGTGGAGAGGATGCAGTTTGCTCATCAGTGACCTTCTTCCACTGTTTAACAAGTGACTGTTTGCTCTGCTGTGTAGGTTGGTTGTATTTATTTGAATCATACCACCTTGGACTCTTATAAAATACTGGCATTTCTATTCCTCAGTCCCAGCTGAAGGCTCAATACCATGCTCAATTTGCTGCAAGTTTTACATACATAATCTGTGGTTTAAATTTAAGGATGGGCAGTGGGAAAACACAACGTTACTTCCTAGCGAGTTCAGTATATTTTATTTTCATGTTCCAGTCAGGGAAGAATGGCATTTTAAAAAAATGCCTTTCTGTAAATACCTTAGCACATACTTTCTTATTTGGTATACAGCCAAATTTTGAGGAGATTAAGGAGTAGATAATAAAATGCATTGACATACCTAACTACCACAGATAGCTAATCTGTCTTGACTCTTATGACAATGTCACTAGCCATCTGCTGATCTTCAGGAATCTGGCCATGTGGAAAAACAGCTTTGGATCCATAAAGCCTGTAAAATATTTCTTGGGTTCGTCCCTCTTAAGAGTTTCATTTTTGGTAAATAAAAAATACAGTTGATATGTTACAGAGGATCTAATGCATTAGCATTGTAGAAGAATCAAAAAGAAAACAGAGGGTGGGGGGACAGCTAGCAAAAGATGTTTAGTCATTAATGAAATTCTCTGGTCAAAACTAATGGCAATGCTCCATGGACTTCAGGAAAGCAAATTCAGACCATGAACTACAACTCAAAGAGAATAAAAGAACTTGTGTGGACAAGACACCCATGCAGTGTAACTTCAGAGACAGATGCTACTCAGTTATTTCAGTGTGGTGCATTTCTGAGGCAGACCCAAAGCTGCACTTACCCAAATGCTCCTTATTTGCGCATGAATTCAGTTTCATGAACAGTTACCAGCTACGGAATAGAGCATCTTACATCAACCCAGTGGCTTACATGATATTCCAAAGAAACGCCAAAGAGCCTGGCAGGTGCCAAACAACTGTCGAGGGCAGGGAGGAAAACGTGCATACCGTGAGAATTGCAAAGGAGATTAAATAAGCAGAACAGATAGCTGCAGATAAACAGGCTGCTTTTACAAACTCCTTCAAAAAATCTGATGTAAATTATTTCACATACTGCAAGTAAATACCTTCTTGAATTTCCTTTAATCTCACATATGTGAAATTTACAGCCTTGAGTGAGGCTCCTGTGGTTTGAAGGTGATTTGTTGAACTTATCTGTATCTGATAGCCCCCAACACAGCACTGTAAATTAGTCATGGTTAATTTGATTATAGCTATGCTTTATCTTTTTTTTTTTTGTTATGACATTTTCTCTCTCCCACTCATAGGGAGAAAACTACTTCTCCCACCCCTAAAGTAGTTATTTGTCATTTTAAAGGCTTCTGACAGTTCAAGGAAAGAAGAACCTAGGGACCAAGAGCTGCAGTTGGGAGCACTGCAGGGTACTGAGCCCTTGGACTGGCTCTACAGGATCAAACCAACCCTTCGGGATCCTCCCAGCTCAGGATATTCCATAGAAAGAGCCAATGGAAGCCACCCTGTGAGCACCCGCCCACAACATGGGGGCAGAGCTGTGCTCTCTGCTGAAGATATTTTCCCTTTAGACCTCCTCAGTAGCTATTGCCACCTTGCAGTGGTCCCAGGCAGCCTTTGCACTGTTTCTGTCAAGTTTCTGGGTTATGAATTTAAAACACTTCCAAAACCTCTCTTAACATTTTTATACAGCTAAAGATACATATTAAAGACAAACCGGTTAATAACATTTCCATGTTCCCTCGAAGTGTCTGCCACCCAAGGGTTCAGCACAACTGGCTTTTATTTACAAAATATCAGAATGTGGGTTTTTCAGATAACCATCTACATTATCTCAATAGACAGAAGGAATGCATAAAACACGAAGAGGTAAAACACTTGCCCAAGGTCTCTTTGAAATGTTGTGTGCCTGATAAATCATGAACTCTTCATTAGCTTCAATGGACGCCAATTTAGGCTTTTAATGTTATTGTCAGGAGATGAAACGGAAGTCAAAATGTCCTGACCGCAGTGCAGTTGCAGAGAGTAATTGGATGATTCTGCTTTAGATCATTTTGGATCTCCCCAGCCCCTGAACCTCCTTGGCTGGCCCCAGAGAAACCACCCAGCCCTGCCTCAGCAGCCAAGCAAGTGGAAAGGCAAGCCAGGTACACTGAGCTCAGTGTGGGGCCCGTGCTATGTGAGAGCAGAGGCACGAGGAGCCCATCCAGGGCACTCCTTCCCTCCATGAGTTCCCACAGCTGCACTCAGGCTGCTGGACATCCCTGGCTCCGAACGGCACGTGGCCATCAGTCCAGCACCACAACCTCTCCATTTCACCAGGTCATACCCAACCACCATGGAAAAGAGGATGGACCAGGTGGGTCCCAGTCCCTCTGCAAAACCCCTGCCTCCGTGTTTCAGAGGAGATGGGAGTCCAGAGAATGGGGGCCTGAGCTTTGCTGCAGAGACACCAGAGAGGCCCTACTGACCAAACTCCTCAAGGAACTGCTGTTCTCCCACCGCTCTCCTAACAGAAAGGCTCCTGCAGAGGCAGCCTCTATTCCAAGCGTCAAATACAACACCACTGCTGAAGAGCGGTTTTCCAGATCCTGCCTCAGCTCACCCCATGTGCCTGTTCAGAGTCCTTGTGCCCCTGCCCAGGTAAGCCCATCTCTGTGGAACTCCGATTTAGCAGCTTTCTAGCCCCATCCCAGTAAGCAGTTCATCTGCAGATCTGGGAAATCTTGTGGGTTTAGGGGGGGAAAAAAAGCAGCTCATTTTGTCACTGCCCTTCAATGAGAGCAATCTTGTAGCCACCCACACCTATCAGATAACTGTGCTTGGCCAGTCATCAAAACCAAAGCCAAGCCTCAGCCACTGGTGATTTCAGTGTAACCTTTGCCTGGGAGGAGCTCGGGGAAGCCCACATGTTCTCAGATTGCATTAATACTCCCTTTCCAGCTTGCTAACATCGATACTTTCCTGCCTTTTTCTACCCATCTCACCCCCATGACCACCTCCTCTGGTCTCTATCTGACACAGAGGCAGCAGCTCCACAACACAGTAGCTTATGGGGGCAGAACATCTCATTTCTCTTTGACTGACACGGGCATCTGCAGCGGAAATACTCTTTGCATGTTCCCTGCTGTTCCCCATCTGAGAAACTTAAGGAGAGGGAAGTGGAATAAGGGGTCAGGTGTAAATCTTACTCAGGGGAGAGGTAAAAAAGAATTGTAATCATAAACATTTAGAGAGCTCAGTAGCCAAAGGTACATGAGTTGGAAAGAACCAAGTTGCTTGAATGAGTTGAAGCAACATCACTAAAATCAATCAATGCATGTAATTCAAGACTAAATGAAACTCACTGTTGCTAAAGAAAGCAAAGTTTACCATGACTTCTTAACTGATGGCGTCTGATAAAAAAAACATGTGAGATTTATTGGCTGCAAATGAAATCCCTAATCTGTAAGATGTAAAGCGCATCATGAGTTGAAGGCCAGACAGTCTATTTTTCTTTATGTTTTTGGCAGTTGTTTTACAAACTACTTCATCCTCTCGATACCACAGAAAATCTGATGCTTCCTGGTAGAGCTGGACAAATGGTCACCAACTCAATAGGTACAAACGTACACAATTTTTCCACTTTGGGAGAGAAAAACCCCAATTTTTTTTCTAATTTCTAGCTTCTAGACAGCTGGCCACAGTTCAAGCACCATTTAGTATTTTCTGGCTAGCCTTAGTTAAACACATATTTGTAATTTTCAAAACCTAAACTGTAGTTACAGAGTTATGGTGGTATCCATTACAGTAGTGCGTTTTTATCGTTATTACAATTTCTGCTCAAAATGTTGGCAATATTAGGACAATTCAGCAGTGTGTAATTTAACTTACCTCACATCCAGAGTCAAGGGTGGTTGTTCTGATCAGGTCCAAGGTCACTCGTGGGCTGGGTTCAGATAAAGTTGATTTTGGCTTTGCCTGAGTGGAAAAACCCGAAATCTTTTATCAGCTCTCCCCTGCATCACTGTATGACCTGCACCAGATCTCACTCATGTGAGAACCATCAGCTAATGACAAAACAAAAAAGCTTATCGTCATCTCAGGGATCAACCTGCAAATGTTGCTCTGTGAACATGGCCGGGCCAAGATACCCATCACCTATGGTGTGATACACCACAGTTGCTTTCCTTCGATTCCTATTGTTTTTCTCCTTTTTTTCTTTTCTATATTCTCTGTATTCTTTACACATATATTTGGAGCTCTGTGGCTTATTATTGCATTCATAGCTAGTTTTCCCAGTAGTTTTCCATGCCCTTTCCCTAGGCAGGAAGACAAAACAAATTCCAGAGCTCCAAGCCCCGGGGGGTACAAGGCCCCTATCCTATCTTGGTTCTTTCTGGGAACCAAGGCCGAAAACAACTCTTCAAGACACATTTTCATAAACATAGTAAAGCTAGTACCAAGGGGAATGGGGGGCTCCAGAGAGGGGTCTTGACCCGGGGGGAATTGCATCACCACTTCTCCTCCTAATTGGCACTTTTTATCAATTATGCTAATTTCCTAAAACCTATAAAAATGTATTCACCCCTGTGGGGGTGGACTTTTGTGGACATTCTTCCGTAACTGCCCCTGGAGTTCCAATAAAGATCCACTTTTATATTACCTCCTATACTAAAACTATCTTGAATTTCATTTCTAGGTTGAAAAAGGCATCACTTTCCATTTGATTTATTGGTTTTTAATTTAAATGGAGTGACTCCACTTCCATCCAAGCAATACTAAAGCCAGACTTAAGCTAGATGTGATCATGAGGTAACTGTGCTTTGCCCTCATGGGCTCTCAAACACCATTTAAGAATCACAGAATCCCAGAATGTCTTGGGTTGGAAGGGACCTCAAAGCTCATCCAGTCCCACCCTCTTCCAAGGGCAGGAACACCTTCCACTATCTCAGGTTGCTCGAAGCCCCATCCAGCCTGGCCTGGAACACTTCTGGGGATGGGGCAGCCACAGCTTCTTGGAGCAGGGCTTCACCACCCTCACACGGAAGAATTTTTTTTCTAATATCCAACCTAAACCTGCTTTCTGTCCATGTGAAGCCATTCCCCCTTGTCCTGTCACTCCAGGCCCTTGTAAATAGTCTACCTCCATCTTTCTTGCAGGTTCCCTTCAGGTACTGGAAAGGGCAATTAGGTCACCCCAAAGATTCTCTGTTCCAGGCTGAACAATCCCAATTCTCTCAGCCTTTCCTCACAGAAGTTGTGCTCCAAGAATGAAGTTTAAAAGAAGGTGGCCAGAAACTGTCCCATGGAATTGTCCATCCTAGCATGATCCGGATGTGATTCAGACTATCATGGTAAAACACTTGGGTATGAAAGCAAACATGCCTTTGTCTGTCTGCAGTCACCCCAGGATGACTTTCTCTATAGCTGTTCAAGATCTATCTCTCCTGGGTCTGGTGATCATGTTTAAGTTCAAATGCTCAGTTACAAGTAAACACTCATTGATAGAAAAAAAGAAAAAGATGGATGCAGAGAGTGAAAATAAGGAGAGAGAGAGAGAGGAGAATTCAGTGAAGGAAAGGAAGAGGGAAAAACCCCAATGAAGTAGGATAAGGTGAAAGCAAAATAAAGGGGGCTCATTACAGAAGAGATCGCACATTCTTAGCCACAGCAGGAATAAAACATCTTTAATCAGGCCAGTGTTTTGGAGACTCGGTGGGTGTACTTCATGTCTCTGTCTTAGAGCAGCAATTTTCAGGCAGCCTCACACCTCTCGCACTCCCTGCAGGCAGCAGGAACAAAGGCACTCGGAGAGCCGAGGGGATGTGGGAAGGGCTCTGGCATTCCTTGCTGTGTCAGAGCAGAGAGCCCTGCTCTGGAGAGACCAGAGGGGAGTTGGAGGAAAAGGCATCCTCCCCACCCTCTGCGGGGAGCCTGAGAACCCTGGCTGGGAGGACAGGAGCTGAGGGCACAGAGGCAGGTGGGGCGCAATCTGCCTGTAAGCAGGTTGGAAACCTCAGCCAAATTTGGGACCCTGCAACATAAATCACGTTCTGGTCCCTCTCCCTTTCCCTAGGGAAAATGGCATTCCTTAACCCATGGCTAGGCACGTGCTGGCCAACCTGGAGGGGCTCTGGCTGTTACATCAAAACTGTGCTCACTCCAGCCTTGGCCAAGAGAGAACAATCAGTTGCTGTTTTTGAGGGTGACTGACTGCAAGCCCTTGGAATGATCATAAGGGAGCCCTAAGCTGGTATCTTTTGAAGAGCCAGCAAAAATGCCAGTTTAGGGAAGAGGAGGATTGTTTTTGTTGTTGTTTCTTTCAGAGATAATGCATTTTCTATGAATCAAAATAAATATGTTTAATTAGTTACCATAGAATCATAGACTATCCTGAGCTGGAAGGGACCCACAGAGATCATAGAAGTCTAGCTCCTGGCCCTGCACAGGACACCCCGTGTGCCTGAGAGCGTTCAAACACTCCTTGAGCTCTGGATGTTGAATGTACGAAAAATCAAAAGGGAAGAGGCAGCCAATGGACCCCAACTCAAACCTTGCTGTTGAAAACAGATGAGAAGACACAATATCAAGACAGTAGGTCTGCCCACAGTAGAAAGAAATTGCAGAATGCTGTTATTTGCAGATTCTCTTTTTCTTAAAAAAAAAA
>VZTA01010245.1:26884-106473 GCA_013398855.1 Mohoua ochrocephala
AAAAAAAAAAGAAAATTATATTAAGGAGCAAAATTACTTATTTTGATTCTACTGAACTCCAACAGCCTTGTCTCACATGGCTGCTTGGAATCACCTCAGATTAATTTTGAAGCCCCCAAAAGAAGTTACTCTGCTGTCCTTAATATCATTTGCTTATTTTGAGATCACTATGCAAAAAGGAGATAAGAGTGCAGATTTTCCACTGTGTTAATATTTTCCCTGCTGTTCTTACAAGTGATATTGTCACAATTCACAAGCAAAAAAAAAGTTAAATGAACCACATCAACCACAGCCAACCACCACTGGCTCTGTATGTGACGTAGCCGATGGCAAAGGGAACTGATGCTTTGTTTAACCTCTGTGAAGGCCCACCTAGCTGGGAAAGCCTATCCAAGGTGGTGAGAGCATCCCAGTGGTGGGTTCCTTGTCCAACTGCATTAGTGATCTCACTGGCATCAAGAGCGAGACTTGGGAGATGAGTTGTCAAGCTCAGATGGGTAAGAAAAAGGCAATGTGGGCATGGCATGAATGTCTCCATCCTCGCCCAGCCAGTGAATACAAACATAAATACAATTTTCCTACACAATGTGGCTTAACACCACCACAGAATACAGAAAAGTCATGTGTCAGCATCCCTGTAAAAGTCATTTCTGGACTACTAAATCCAGACTGCTGGAACACTGCTAGAGGGTTGCTAGAGGCTGGTAGAGGCTCACAGAAACGTCCCTCAGAGCCCACACTCCTGTTTTCTGCCACATCTGGCACCTGCTATTTTCTGCATCAATAACATCCTCCTAAACAGACCCCAAACACTCATTTAAAAAGTAAAGGTAGCAGGATCACACTGACCTTAAAGTTCATCCAGTTCCAACCCCCTGCCATGCAGGTTGCTCCAACTAGACCAGGTTGCTCCAAGCCCCGTCCAGCCTGGCCTTGGACAATTCCGTGGATAGGGCAGCCAGAGCTTCTCAGGGCAGCCTGTTCCATGCCTAGTGCCAATAATGACCGAGGAGGTCTGGTTTGAGTGGCGAATATGTATATGATGAATTTGCTTACAACAGCTGTATCATACAATTTTCCTGGGAATCAGAAACCATGGCATACTTCAGAGTATTTCCCATCTGACCTTCTTTATTTCCTCATATCTTAACAAACATAACAAACTGAAACATGGACTTATTTCTTTTCTGTTCTGTAATAAAAAAGATACATTAACTTTATGCCCAGAAAATACATTAAACATTCATTTATTTGTGAGATTTTCATTATATTATTACATATGCCTTGGTTTGGTGCATAGGAAATGTACAGTTTAACATGCTAATTTTATTACCAATTTTAAAAAGGCATGGAGCTCTATAAACCGACAGGAGATAAGGTCTGAGTTTCCCATGTATTACTGAATACAGGTGAGATTGGAATTTAAGCAATATGCTGTGTTCCTGTAACAGATTAGTTTCAATGAGAGATACTTGTTTAATTGGAATCAAACAATCTTACAATCAAATAGTAAGTACCAAAAAAAGAGAGCATTTTTTAAATATGTGCAATAGCTTGTTAGTCTCTAAGTATTTCTGATTCCTTTTGCACTTCCTCTGGTAGCTGCAGCTGAATGTCACTTCTTAAATATCCAGGCTGAACTTTTCAGGCATTATTAGCAATTCTGGGGGCCTATTCAGAGGGCCCAAACCTAACTATCCCTCTCTGACAATCCTCCTCAAGGTAGCTAATTTGAGGTGAAATTATTAATCCTTATCCAACTTCATCCATCCAAAGAGACCATGTACTCATCCCGATGAACTCTGACATCTGTTTTGTTCCACAGCCTGTCACTCAGGTTATTTGGCCAAGGAGCAATAGCTGAGATGTGTCCAAACATTTAGAAAAGTTGTAAATTTCACCAGGCAGCTGAGCAGTTTTACACACTACGTATTTATACAAACAACTACATCAGGCTCACCTAATTTGCCCCGCCCTATGTCTAATCAATGTAATAGCTTGTTATTTGTCTTAAACTATAAACCAAATATTTAAAAATAAAACAAAAAAGAACACTATTGGGTTTTAAAAACAAGTATATGACATAATAGCTTGTGGTAATGTTTCAGGCTGGAGCACTTGCTTGTGGGTGTCCCTCAGAACCAGTACTCAGACACGAAGATGTGGACGTTGACGATGTTGCGGTGAGACACCACCCCACCCATGACGTAGTTCATCTCCAGTTTCAGGATGGCATGGAAAGGTCCAATTATGGGCCTCACCTGGCGAACTACACCTGTTGGGACAGAAATAGGTTGCTGAGAGGAGCAGGAGAATCTAGCTAAATCTGAGGGAGCTATACCACCCTTGGTGTTCAGTATAGCCCAGGGAAAGGTATTTTATCTATTGGGTCTATAAATAGCTTGCAAGAAAGCTTGCAAAATAAGGATAAAATATAACTTTTGAACCAAAATACCTCAAAGATCTATAATGAGCACTAAAATGTTGCAAATGGCAAAGCCCTCTTATATATTCTGAAATCAGTAATATTTTTTTACCTTTTAATTGGAGACATAAATTCAATAAGCATGCTGTGACACTGCTTTTACATAGGGCAGAAGGAGATTTCTCTGGGTAACCCAGAACACACATTGCTCTGAGGAGTACATAAGCACACCTGGGAATGCCATGCAATTCCTGGTATCGTGTTAAAACCCCCATTTCATTTGGAACAGTAGAAACTATCTGTAATACATCAGTAAAATCAACCCTTCCCCTGTGAACATCAGATGACACCCGTCTGTAAATCATTGGTGTGCTGAGTCATGGGTAGACGACCCCACTGGACACAACGGGAATAAAGTTTAATGAGGAAAGGGGGCTGTCTCTGCATCTGGTCCTATGTCATCCTCATGTGGATGCTGGCCATTCCTTCGCCAGCATCAGGGTTTGATAAGGAAGGAAGCAGTAAGGGAGAAGTGAGCTGTGTCTTCCAGGGCTCCTGTCCTGTGACGGGTTTGCCATGGAGGAGCCCCAGTGCCAGGCACAGTAGGATGGAGACGACCGGAGTCCTCAGCAGGTGGCAGGGCAGGGCTTGTCCCACTCACCAGCCAGGCAGCAGGGCAGGCCAGGGGCAGCCAGGTTCAGCCAGAGACCCAGATCACAGCCTGGCTCATGAATCATGCTGGGCCAAAGTCGAACTGAGGAGGCAACTTGTGGGGCAGGGTCCAGAGCAAGCGGACTGTCGGCTGTGATACAGCCCTCTTCCAGCACTGCTCAGGCAGGGACTGAAGCTGACATTGGGCTCCTGGGCTCTGGGCAGGGTATGGGAGAGGACCCTGAAGAGGCACATCTGGGTCACGAGGAGTTATCTGTGCCTTGACGCAATGTGGCTACACAGAACAGCGATACAGCTTCAGACCTACAAAACAAAGTCAACGCAAGCTTTGCCGTTGACCCCCAAGGCTCCAGATCAGGTCCTAAACATGTTCTCACTTCTTGTTTGTTTTCTAGGCCTGGCGTTACAGAGTAGGCAGCTACCAAACTGCTCTCATCTGAAAAGGATGTCCCCAAATGTCAAAATCACACGAAGCCAAGGTCAGCTAGCAGGCACAGGGAGTCTGGTGGGGACCCCCCTCCACATATACCTCCTTCTGACAAAAGACTGCTCTGACAGGGTGTTTGATTCAGAAAGAAATGCACAGTTTAAGGAAGGATGATTTAAGATGTATTCCTCTTGCGTGCTGGGGATTATGTTTCGCAAGCAGGCAGCACACCAGTACCATCATGGAGTCCCAGCCGAGCTCCTACAGCCGTTCCCTACAAACACACTGGCCTGAGATCTGATGGGAGACATAAACGTTTGCTTATGCAGGCTGTCAGCACCTTTTCCTAAGGCAGTGATGACATTACAGTTCTGTCCTGTTCAAACACTAACTAATATTTTCAGCATGCAGTGAAATTGTGAACTTTTCACCACAGTCACTTTGCCTGCCATATTTGATGAATACACTTTTTAAGCATCCTGCCCCCTACAATTTATATGCATATATATATACACACTTATATTTTATTTTCTTTAGTTTTCTTGGCTACTCTCCTATGTCTTATAATAAATGACTGGGCTTGGCAGATGATGTATTGAAACAGAAAAGCCTTGCTAAAATTGCCCTCCCTTTAGGGTAGCATTTAAAGCATTTTGCTAACAACACAACACATTGTTGCAGGCACTGCTCTGAGAACCACGGAAATGCACAGCATTGAAATCACTCAGTGCTGGCAATCTTTAACCGACCCTGTGAGCAGCTCCTGCAGTCATCACCAAGCCTTAGAGAGCAAAGGCTGCTGGTTTTATTTAGCAATCCTATTATAGGATTCTACACTTTCTGCACTACTCCACTAGAGTCTACTCTGCTCTAGAGGTGAGATTGCAACTGGTGTTTTCTCTGCTGTGCTGTGCCACACACGTCACTGATGCAGCATTCAAACCCATTAGTAACGTTCTCATTCCTGTTGAGATGCATCCTGCCAGCAGGCAGGAAAAAAGGTGCAACAGGCAAACACTGCAGTCCATGTGGCAGTGCCTTTTCACACAGTTCTCTTGCTGCAGTTTTAAAATCCAGCCTATAAAATGGCTTGAGAAGTGAATGCCACGCATGCTGACAGCTATTTTGAAGCAAGAAATTGAGGGAGTGTACAAAGAAACAATACTCCGACCATAGTTATTTCTACAGTTTGTTGTGCCAATGTTCTAAATGGTCCTGAAATGACCACCACTGCAGGAATTATTTCACTTCTCTCCCATTAAATGAATGAGGGTGATACAAGATGATAGAGGCAGGTGGCTTTGTGCTACCGCATATGTGTGAGGATGCATGCATTCTGAATAGGTAGAATGAAAAAAGAAGAGTCAGGAGAAACCCTTGAAATGTTATACTGGACAAAAGCACATGAGAGGTTTGCTGCTCTTGGCAGATTCATTCCTTGAGAGCTTTGCATTTTTGTTTTGTGACAAGAGCTAAAATGGAAAACCTGAGCATTTTTCTCCACCAAACTCAAGGACGAATGCAGGTGGAAACCATGCAAGATGCTTCCTGTGTCTGATTCTCTGCTGTATCGTACCTTTCACGTCACCTATGAGGGAGGCATAGCTCTGCCAGACCCAAACAAGGCCAGCAGTGCCTTAGGCTGACTCACACAAACAAAAGACTAAAGAAAAATCTTGAGATCCAGGCCTCGTCCATGTACTTCACATAGGTGGCTCAACGAATCAGTCAATAACTCAAAAGCATTTAGCCCAGGACACATTTGAAGAAGCCACGCGTAATAATTCTGGATGTTTTTAAGTGACATGGATTTGTGAGACACTGCAACATTTGCATAAACATGCTGTTTCACTATCCCTTTTGGCAAACTAGTGGGTCCAGATTTGTGGTCTGGCAGCTGTCAGCTGAACACTAAGTATAAAAACATACCTTATAGTAACAGGAAGGTTACAATTTTTAAATGCACTGAGAAGACAGGAAATGTAGAAATTAAGCAGCTGGTTTTTGATCTCTTTTTTACCCGTCTAAATCCAAAGTAGCTGGATGGAGCCACTCAGATTTGCCATGGGGATAATTGCAGACTGGGACTCAGTCCTGGACCACTGTAGCCGTGCCCACTGTTCTGAGAGTCACTGTCCGCAGGATGTCAGGAGCACCAGTGGGGCTGCTCAGGACATGACTTGAAAACAGAGGGCTCTCACATAGCACCACTTGGTCCTCTCAGGGACCAAAGCTACAGGCTCTACAGCTGGCAAAGAAGGTGAGTTCATTTAAGCAAGTTCACCTCAATTCTTTTCCAACAGTATTAGACTTCACCTAGGTTAGCATAGAAGAAGAAGAGGAAGAAGAAGAAGAGGAAGAAGAAGAAGAGGAAGAGCAGCAGCAACAATAACAACAACAACAACAGGGTGAATCCTTGGTCATAAATTAACATGCAGATTCCCCCTGCTGCCAAATCCAATGTGACGGGCAACCTCAAGCATCTGTGTTGTCTTGCCTGCAGGCACATCTACCAGTGTTGGTACCCTCCAGCCTGATGAGCTGCTGGTGCTGTTCGTTCTTTTTGGTCCATAATCTGTGACCTGAACACAGAAAGAACTTGCAGAAAATGCCATGTGTCACGGGCCAGGCAGAATGCCTTCCATGAGCTCACCTGTGCTTGGATTTGCTGTTTTGTTAACTAAGCACAGATGTCATTACACGTCCCAAACCTGTTTGGGTATCTTCATGATTTGCTGACCTCCTTTTAGAAAACAATTTTAAGATTTCTTTCTCTTGCACACTTTGCCCTCATTGTAAACAGGATCTATGGCAATCCTTTCCACCTGCTGATCTGTGAAAGCAAACAGCCTCAGAGTGAGAGGCAGCAAGTTTTTGGATGTCACAGTAATGGTCTGACCATGGCCCAACTCCTAAAGCGCTATAATTAAAACACTGAGCTACTCTCCTGTCCTGTTTCTTCTTTCATGTTTTGTATTTTGATTTTTTTCTAAGGTAAAGCATGTCACCATGTGTAGTGAGGACAATAACCTAAATAATATATAATACATATTTTAAAGTGAGAACAATGACAACAGCCAATAATCTGAGTAACTGTCACTGACTTACTGAAGCTTTGCTTATCAGAGAAGAAGGGATAAATAAGACAGCAAGGATAATATTGCTAATATTCCTAAGCCTTTCAGCAGCATTTCTAGTATTTTAATCAGAGAGAATCATAGAATTGTTTAGATTGGAAAAGGCCTCTAAGATCAAGTCCAACCATTAATCCAGCACTGCCAAGGCCATCACTAACCCATGTCCCCAGGTGCCACATCCACACATTGGTTAAATCTCTCCAGGGTTGATGCCTCAACCACTTCCCTGAGCAGCCTATTCCAATGCTTGACAACCCTTTTAGTGAAGGAATTTTCCCTAACATCCAATCTAAACCTCCTCTGGCACAACTTGAGGCTGCTTGCCCTTGTCCTGTCTCTTGTTTCCTGGGAACAGAGCCTGACCCTCACCTGGCTGCACCCTCCTGTCAGGGAGTTGTAGCGAGTGAGAAGCTTCCCCCTGACCCTTCTTTTCTCCAGGCTCAGTTCCCCCAGCTCCCTCAGCTGCTCCTCATAAGACATGTTCTCTAGATGCCACAGGTATTCCTTGGCTTGTCTATATCTCTTTAAGATATCATTACATTTCTCTGCTTTGAAATATGTGAGACCCTCAGGCAACTCACCTCTGTGTTTGGTTTCTGTTTGTACTTCTGCATTAGGCAGCTGATTTGCTAAGAAGCTCCATTTTCAACTGAGGAGATGAGCTGCTGTTTTGTTACCACATTAACCCATTCTGGGTGACAAGTCCCTGCATTGTCATGTACTCATATCTTGCCTCCAGACTCCTAATTCTGACTTCTGTGCTAAGCTCCTTAAAATATTCTTCTTTTAAAGAACCCTTCTTCCTCTTTTTTCACTGCTAGCCACAAAATCTGCTGCAATTACACTCCCAGAGGATCTGGGTCGTGGCGTTCCTCACACCGCATTTGCATTTCCTCTAGAGGAAGTTCCTCTAAGAGTGATCACCATGGTGTGCAAAAAGCAAAGCAGAACCAAGCAGCTTATTTTCATAATGCCATAAGAAAAGACTGGTTTGGGTTGGTAGAGAGGTTGCAGTATGTTGCATTTTATGGTTCAGAGGTGGAGCTCATAGGATTTTCCACAGGGATTGATTCCTGAGTCTAGTCAAATATTTAAATCTATATCATCATTAGGAGCACAGAATAGACATAAATTGCACCCATTCCTCAAAAAGAGAGCTAAATTTTTAAGGATCCCCCAAAAAATCAAGCAGAGAAATGTTAGTGGAGCAGGCAAGGAATCAGAGGCTGACAATGAGGGCTGTATCTGGTGACTGCTGGAAGAGGGGATGTGCTGCAGTAAACACCTCTTGCCTTGCCTGTGTATACAGGCATATACATTTGTGTATATATAAACAATCCCAACTACTGCCAAATCAAAAGTTATTCTTCCAAATAACCTGTGGGCTCTGCTCAGGGAAATACAATAAACACAGTTATCAAAATTGGGATCAATTCCCTCAACCACATTTCAAGCTTTGTGTTAAGTAACAAGCACCAGAGCTCTTGTTCCTCTTGCCTCCTTCCCATCGCTTCCCCCATGGGCTTACAGCTATATTGTTGTTTCTGGTCGCCACGTACCAAACGACAGTAAAAAACCACCTTTTTCTTTCCCTTTGTGCTCACAGCAAGCACACAATGTCCTTTCTGTGACTCTTCTCAGGAGGCAAGTTAACAGAGAGATGTGTGGTTGGTTACTGTCAGGTGAATCCAGCAGTATTACCCTGTTTTCACTAGTGCAACACTTCACCCTTGACATTATAGGCAAGTACTAATTTAGCAACTTTTTCTGGGAACAAACAATCAATTTAGGATAATCTGCTATTCTTTTTTAATCATTGTTTAGTTGTATGATCTGTGGTCAGCTGAAAACTGACCATGAACTGAATAAATGTGGGATGTATGGTAAGGAGTTACTGAGAAAGCATGAAGTGATGAATAGAAGAAAATCCACTTTTCTGAATAATTAATCTATAGTTAACTTATTGATCAGGTCCTAAATAGAACAAAACACACATTTTTATTAATTCTATTTTAAATTAAACACTCTGTAAAAACTATGTAAAATAATAGGAATAGGATATATATTTGAAATACCGAAGGCAGTCAAACAAGTGCCATGGTTTCGTGGTGAACATAGTGGTGATGCTGGGTTGATGGTAGGACTGGAAGAGCTTAAAGGTTTTTTCCAACTTTAATGATTCTGTGATGCTATGAAGTCTGACTGTAGCTCATCGTTTGCTTTTCCTTCAAAATAAGCACATGCTGCTATTCAGGCTATTTTGGCATTTGCTGTGGCCATGCCCTATTAAAATTAACTTCCATGAATCAGAAACTAATATTGGTAGCAATATATGAATGTCTAGTCCTCAGATAAATAAAATCCCATGTGAGATCAAGCACGTCTGGTTTTGCCCCTAAATTTCCTAACCCTTGGGCTATGACAGACCTGATGGTAAGTGAAAGCTTAAGTCCATCATGAAATAGAATCATAGAACCATAGAATGGGTTGGGTTGGAAGGGATCTTAAAGCCCATTCAATTCCTCCCCCTGCCATGGTCAGGGACACCTTCCACTATCCTAGGTTGCTCCAAGCCCCGCCCAACTTGGCCTTCCAGGGATGGGGCAGCCACAGCTTCTCTGGGCAACCTATGCCAGGGCCTCACCACGCTCACAGGGAAGATTATCTTCTGTATATCCAGCCTAAATTTCCCCTCTTTCACTTTTAAACCATTGTGAACCCATTGAAAAGTTTTCCCTTTGAAAAGAAGCACAGGAAGGATTATCAAGAAAACGTGCTATTAAATGGTGAGAGAGTGCTGTCTGTTTTCAGATGGAACTTTTGGGATGAGCTGCTAGTGACGCCTACATGAGAGAGATTTCAATGACACAAAAAAACTCCACTTCATAATTTTTCCTCCAGCTATTTTCCTTGTGCTTTAAATGGATACTTGAAACATGAAATGATCAATTGGGAAAAATTCAAGTATAAGAAAATGTGATGAAAGCTGTGGAGCTGGAACCTAAACTCAGCTGAAACTCAAGTATCTATTGAATATATACTTTATATTAAATTCCAAATAATCTCAGCCTGTGTTCTGAAGTCCTACATTTGGCTATTCCTGGGTCTCTGTTTCCCCACAAAAAACACTCTGGTCCTTTTTACAGGCTTGTCCGAAATGAATAGTCCTAACTACCACAACACAACAGTAACTACCCCTTTCTAAGTAATGGATCTTTGGGGATCACAAAGGAGGTTGTTCCTCCTGAAACGTACAGCCATTGTGTGCCTGTTAAAGACAAGGAGATCAAAACTCTGGCACACTGGTGGTAATGTGCAACTAACAACTTTTTGAAGGGGAAAAGCTTGTTTATGAGATTCACTTAAGCGATACAAGACCAATCTCCTCATGTTAATGCAAGATCCCGGACTTTAACTTCAAGTTTTCTTTTCTCCTGAAGGCTTTTTGCTTTATACTGCAGGCCAAGATTTACAAAATTAAGAGTAAACATCTCAGCTGCATCAGTGTTACTTAGGAGCATTGTCATAGTTTCAGAAGAGATATTCAGGCAATTAGGAAATTTTAGACTAGGGAAGTGATCAAGGCAGAGACTATTATAAAAGGTAAATTGATAGTATCATTCCAGAAATAAGCAAGAGGAAAATAAATCCAGACATTAATAATGCTTCTTTGGATCAAATCATAGACAGGGAGTTGCAGGTTAGGCTTGAACACCAAGCTCTCTCAGTCGACAACATGTAAATGCATATCTATAGTGTGAAGCTAAAACTACATAGCCAATTTTTGGCTCTTCAGACCTTAACTCAAAAGAAGTCACTGTGAGATTTGTAATTTCTTATTCAGTATTCATTAAAAAGATACAAAGTTCTTTGAGTAAGGTTGGAAAATAACTCACGTCCTGGTCACAAACAGAAAATAAATATTTTAGGCTATTTTAACAATTTCTTGTTCTGTAAAAAGCTTTGCGTTAAGGTTTAATTAAATTCCTTTCCTAAAGGCTTCTGCTTATTACCCAAAAGGTTGTGCCAGAGTAATGATTTGCTGCAGTACGCAAATTGCTCTGCCAACATGGTTACTTGAGTACTTACTGACCTATATTATGCCAGGGAAGTGAATCAACTCCTAATTGCTTAATGTGTCCTACTGTTGCAAATGCAATGCTCAAACATTGCACATCAGGGAATGTCGAACTGCACCTGGAAGAGTGAGAGCTGCCTTTGCTGGGCCTCCCAAGGTTCCTGTCAGCCCATTACTCCAGCCTGTCAAGGTCCCTCTGCCTGGCAGCACAACCCTGGTGCATCACCTCTGTCCAGGTGCCCTCTGGCTCATTGCCCAGGCCCTTGATGAAGAAAGTGGCCCCAAAATCGACCCCTCAAATGGACCATTGGTGGCTGGCAGAGAGCTGGTCTGCTGATCCCAACCCTATGAGCCTGGAGTTCAGCCTTTTTCCAATCTATCTCACTGTTCACTTACCCAGCCTACATTTCCTTGGGTTGCCTGTGGGGGTATTAAGGGAGATGGTGTTGAAAGCCTTTACTAAAGTCAAGATAAGCAACATCCACTCTTCTCATTAATCCAGCCATCTTTTTGTAGAAGGATGTCAGGTAGGTCAGGCATGATAAATCCTTGCTGACTGCTTCCAGTGACCTCTTTGTCCTTCTGATGTTCGGAAATGGTTTCCATGTGGATTTGCTCCATCACCTTCTCAGGGACTCAGGTGAGGCGGACCAGCCTGTACTTCCCTAGATTCTTTCTGGCCTTCCTGAAGATTGCAGTGACATTTGCCTTTTTCCATGGGAACTTTTGATCACCACAATCTTTTAAAGATAATTGTGAGTGCCCTTACAATGACATTGGCCAGTTCCCCCAGCACTTGTCCCTCAGTACTCCACCAGCACCCATGGACTTGGTTATGGCCAGTTTGTTCAAATGCTCCTGAACCTGAACCTCCTCCACTGAGTGTGAGTATTTCCTGCTCCAGATCTTCCTCTTGCTCTGAGAGCCCCAGGACTCCTGAAGGCCAGTCTTATCAGTAAAGAATGAGGCAAAGAAGACATTGAATACTTCGACTTTCTCCATGTCTTTTGTCACCATTTCTCCTGCCCTATTCCTGCCACCATAGGCAGCCTCACAGGCATTATTTTCCTCCACTCCTCTCCAGTTCATGACTGTGCCTAAAGGAACAATCTAGCTGATAAACTGCAGGCATTTCCCAGACCACCAGATATCTGTCTGCTGACTTCAGAAAGTTAATGTATACTTGAGATTCTTCCATCTCTCAAAAGTTGAACAGTCTTTTTCATTTTCTTTGTGTGTGTGTGTGTGTGTGTATGTGAAAGCTATCTATATTTCTCTCAACTGTTTGTCACAATAACAATGTGGCTCCTGCTATGTGGTGTTCTATAGTTTGTGATATAATCTGTTTTATTAATAAGTGGCTTCTCTTTGTAAAATGAAATATTTCTTGGTAAACATCACTTCAGGCATCAAATAATATACAGAAAAATAGCTCTGAAGAGATCATTAATCCTTAAGATGCCACACCTGACAAACATAACTATAGTGAAAAGATTCAGAAAACTCATTAATCAAAATACAAGTACCAAAATAGATTTCCTCTTGCTTTGAAGTATATTGCCCTCATAACATTGTGAATTAGACCTTCATTCAAGTGTGATGGTGAACACAAAACAAAAGTTTTGGAGAATCAAGTTAGAGTTAGATGTTAACAAGGTTTCCATACTGATGGAGAACTGCTTCACAGGAATGTGTCTGGCTATACATATCTTTGCTGAAGTATCTGGGGACAAGATTTTCAAAAACATACTTTTCAAACATGAATGTCCCAGATCTTTATTTAGGAAAAAGGCCTATTTTTCAAGTGTTGAGCAACCAAGTGCTTATAAAATACTTCAGAAGTCAGTTTGGACACATAAAATTCACTTTTATAAGCTATATGACACTCATGGTAATTTCACTGTTGGTTTAAGCTGATCAAAAATAGTGGTCTTGTTATGTCCTCCACCCCTTTCCTTGGATTAACACATGAAAGAACCAAAACCATAGCTTGCCACACAAGCACTCATCTGACCGCAGGGTGGAGTGTGTACTCAGAGGTGGACAGGAGAAGGAGATTTCCCTTTTGAGCACCAACGAAGCTCCATAACACTGAACACAACCTCCATGTTCCTCCTATTGGGAATAGAAAGGCAACAGTGTACTGTCACAGTGAGTACTGCACTAGTGGCCTGCACAGGGCTCCTAATGACCCAGGCCAGCTGGTGCAGTGCTGACTGCAGTGGCACATTACCCTGAGATATAAAAATAATATATATGTGTGTGCGTGTCCCTGGAGCGGTTCAACACCATTATCCAACAGTGCAGCTCAAGGCAGTACTGGGTCCTTCTCTGAGAAGTGTCAAAGAGGATCAGGGGCATGTCAAGACACCCCTCAGAAAAACAGTGTAACCAGGTGAGCCATGCCTAGAACTACAACCAGCACCTCTGGCTCAGATCTCTCCCATACGCAGAAGACCTGTGGCCACCAGAATCATTTATAAGCCATGTAAAGGCAAAGCTCTCTTTTTTAAAGACTGCTTAAACAATTGTCTAAAACTCTTCAGGTACTCACAGCCTTTGAAGTTTCCACCCAGGGTACAAGTGCTAGTTTAAGTTTAGCTAAAACTGAATCTGCTTCTCTTTTCCCTTTTGCTTCAACGCCAAAGAAAAAAATGAAATTACAGTACAGGAATTACATTTCAGCATGAAAAAAGGATCTTTCTGCATTATTCAACAGATCAGAAATTTAGGATTCAATTTATTATAAATTCAACGACTCCATGAAGTTTAATTTCATTAACACTTGGGCTTCTCTAGAAACCTTTGATTGCCGAAATGCATCAAATAAAGAGGCCTTAAAGAGGTGTCATCATATTAATACATTTTTGGGCCAGAAACAAATGGTGAATATTTTCAAAGCTATTGTCTGTCATGTTGGATCATATGGAGCCTTGGTATTATGAAAGAATTTAAAACAATCTTTGATTTTACTGAGGTTTGGCTAGTTTACAAATACTGTGATCTTTATTAAGGATACTAAATAACTTCAGAGAGATGTGCTCTTATCTTGGTTTGGCAAACTTGAAGTGCTTTTAGATGTCTGGTTTGCCTTCCAGCCAAACCTCTCAATGGGTTTCAATGTTGACAATGCTGTGAAATCACTCATGCCTAAAATGCAATAACTGTACTTGAAGTAACCTCATTAAAAAACAGTTTCCATCATATATTTTCTAATTTTTCCTGTTCCACCTTTAAGAATGTGAGGTGCTCTACATATTAGAAGACCCTTACATATTACAAAAACAGGTAGAAAAACTTTGGGGATGAATGCCCAAAATGTGCCAAATCACGTATATCAGGCTCCTGATACTTTATTCCCAACATGTTATTTACAGGAGCCTTCATGTGCATCATCACTGGCATGCAATGTCTGCATTTAGTGAGAGTGACTGTGTTTACCCTGCCTGTCTCACAATTGCATTTTACCGATTCAGCTGCACTTGGATCCATGACACCTGGGCAATTAATAATTGCAACCCTTGTGATAAAAGCATTTCTTGGCAAAGAGCCACAATTATGGCACACAGCATGATATGGCTCTGTGATTTGATTTACCGTGGAAGAAAAAGTACCTGATCCTGAGGCTTTGACACAGGAGCCCCTATAGAGTGCTCAGTCATCACCTAGAGGCAACAACTCTGCTGTTACTGTTTGCGGAATTCTGACAAGAGAGGCTTCCTGAACTTTAATGTGTGTCAATTCCTGACCAGTTCTCAAAGGCTGAAATAAGTGGTCACTTCACCACATTTGGCCCCTTTAAAAACAAAAGTTAAGATAGGGCTGTTTTTAAGTGAGCCAGGCATCTGCATACCATGCTGGGAAAGATTTACAATATGCCTTGGGTCTTATCTTCCTTTTCCATTTTTATAGGGTGTGCAGGCACTGCTGCAGGAATAAGATGATTGCCACCAACACACAGACTGATACAGCAGCAGAAGCAGCTGAATCACAGAATCATTAAGACTGGAAAAGATTTTCAAGATCATTGAGTCCAATCTTTGACCAAACACCACTGTGTCAACTAAACCAGAGCACTGAATGTCATGTCCAGTCATTAATCAATTGCACATATATTTCACCCTTGGAGATCATCATAAAAGCAGGTCTTTGACTACTTTGAACTGGGGCAGAGCATGTCAGAAAGCTGTATTCACACAGATGTCACTCAGAGGAATTGCTATAGTATATTTCTTGGTGTACTGGATTTCAAACCTGGCTTTATTTGCTCATTTATGCAACATCTCAGCCCGCTGTTTAACATGAATACCCGAAAATGCATGTGATGCAATCTGAATCAAGGACTTTGGTGCCCTTTGCTGTCCCTAACTCAGTCCATTTCTTTCCCAAGGTTTCAGGTTTTATACTTCACACTACAGTTCACAACACTTCATCAGAGCCGCAGTATAATTTATCTGCCTGCTGGGCCTTATGGAAACTGTGACCAAAGGTGGTCTGTATGAATGGTTTTGTAATACCTTGCACCACCCGAGAGGTGACATGAACATAGATGAAGGAGGAGAGTTGGATTCACCAGATACTTGCAATGTGCTAGAGTGAAATTTGGCATTAGGAAGGTTGTTCCACTTGGGATCGAGAATCATTCTCACCAGAAAAGCACCGTCAGTATTTCTCAGATATGAATTGAAAATTTGCCTCCTGCTCAAGGTGCTCCTCTGCCTCCAGAAGAGCTCTTCAGCCTCATTTTTTTTTTCTGGAGGGGAGGGAGGGTGTTGAGCGATTTGACTACTGAGCAGTGCAGTCAGCAGCGTCCTGAAAGGGCAGGTTTAGGCAGTAAATCTAGGATCCAGTTTACCAAATGGTTTGTGGGCACCCTCACCTCAAATGCACAGCTACTAATTTCAACAGGGTAACCTGGCATAGAGAAAAACTCACAAAATGTTCTTTTCTGAGAACAACTGTTCTTTTCTCTCTCTTGTGAGAGAGGCAAGCCTAGGAATGAAACCAGAACAAAGATGCTGAAAGGGACTGTGTCTTTTTCAATGTACAGCTGCAAAAGCCTGTTGAAAAACCTACTGAATTATGTCCTGCTCCTTGAGCTTGCTGGTAATGACTGGCCAGCACCAGTTTTGTACGGCCCGACACGCTAATGGCATTATAATCACAACAAAGTGGTCCTATTGCTGCTTACTTTCTAGTAAGAGTATCCACATGGGGAGATAACAAAGTGTTCTCTCCTTGCCCGTGAAAACAGCAGAGCTCGCCTGGATGCCCTGGCTCTGCCTACACCTCCCCTGCCTCACAGAAAGCCAGCTGTAGGTGAACTGTTGCTTTCAGCACCAGCTGTGCCAGGAAGCCCACATCAGTCTGGGAATCTTATTTTGCTGAACATCAAAATACATGCATGATAAGAGCCAGCCAGTCTCTGGCCCAAAGATAAAGAGTCTGGAGCAATAGAGAAGGAGAGAATAGCTGAGGGAAATGTGAAGGTACTTGCCTGGCAATGGAGAGTGGGTCCAGGGACAAAGCTCAGGACCAAATCTTTGGCAGACCAATGACTGAATTTAATGTCAGACCATACAAACATTTGCCTGGAGGACTGTAAAAAAACTTTGCCACACTGCGAATGGCCAAACTACTTATGAGATACAGAACTACTACCCCTGTGCTAAGGACAGGTGTCACAAAAGTCAAACAAACCTCCAATCTCCTTCTTCTGCCTCCAACTAATATGAGATCTCACAAGCACACTTGCTCATGGTACCTGGTTTTGTTTATCTTCTTGATCATTTTTGACAAGTCTCTCCTCAGACTCTGGAACACACTAAACAATCATGATACCACAGTAGAAATTAGACTAGTGAGAAATACAGCATAGTGCTATCAGTAGTTGAGACGCTTTCTGTAATGGTTCAAAGGTAACATCATGAACTGTCACCCACATAAGAGAGGTTGGAAATTCAGGACAGAGACAGCAGTGTAAGTCTTTCAAATAACAATGGAGAAGAGTAGTACATAGCAGTGTAGATACAAGTGCATTCAAGCACCAGCACAACCCCCCATAGAAACTCTATAGTGACTTTTTATAGCTATATTGGCTATAAAATATGTTTTCCGGAAGAATAGCACCATTCTGCTTTATAGGCAAGAATACAGGCTTAGGTTATTACTAAATGCAATATGGAAGATTTCAGCCTATCAAAACTACTTTTAGCTGTATTATGAAATTTTAAAACCTTCCTGAAGTTTATCAGACTACAAGGTGGGATTACTGCTATAAAAAATGAATGCATAGCTGAAGGGGAAAGTGTTTTATAGCAACTGATAATACCTTAGGCACTGATAGGACATTTTTGCACAGGTTGAAAATGCATTCTTCATTTTTCACTGACAGCTGGTTAAAGGAGGAATGCAGTGAAAAGTCTATAAAATCTTTAAAAAAACCCAAACCTGGATAGGTCTGCACTTCTGTTTTTCTCCCACCCATCCTAGTAAGTGATGTGAGGTCGTTAACAGTATCATTTGGACTCATTGCCACCTTGGCTTGTAACCACACCAGGAAACAAGGAGTCTACAGCACTTCCTGATCCAGGAAAGAATGGGGATTTGCATCTCTTTTTGATACAACAGGGTAAAAATAGCGGAAGCAATTTTTGTACAATTATTTTTCATCAGATTGCATGAAGTCTGCACACTGCCTCTCCAGGACTCTGGCTTTCATTTCTCCTCTTCCACTGGAAGATACTTTCTGTAGGTCAGCAGAGCTACTTCTGGAGTTTGTTCTTAGCTCTTTTGGCTCCTCCATGTCTGATAGTGCTGATCATTGATTCCTGTTTGATATGTTTTCTTTCCTTGATTTTGCAATACTGTCCTTGCCTCTTTCTTCTCCTACCTTTGGGCCTGCTTCTTCTACATATCCTTTGGGAGACTGTGTTCCTTCTTTTTGTAACATTCCCTGGGGCAGCGCTTTCCTCTGCTTCTCTTTTCTTCTTTTATCCCCCCTCACAACCTGCTCCTTCATACTCATCTCCTCCAATGACCTCAGCTGCAATCTCTCCATCAACAAAGCACAAACCAGCCTGATCAGCCATTCTCCATCCAATCTCACACATAACTCAGCTTCCCTAACATCTCCCTGAAGTCTCAGTGTCAGCTTAAAGGAATAATGGCTGAAACTGGTAACCTGAATCTTTTCAGCACAAAATTCTCTCTCGGTGTTGAAGCCCCCACTTCTCTTCTGTAACGTCACCTCTAACAGCTCATCCCACTCTTTAAACCTTTCCTGGAAGAACTATACCTGTTCACTTTTTTTCCCCCCTGTTGCACTTTTGACAGCATCTTGTTCTTTTGCATTCACACAAGCACAGGTTAGATGAAGGTCCTTCTTAAGGCATCATCTCTCTCCTTGTTTGTGATAACCTAGCAAAAACTGTGTTCCTAATGAGGGTCTTCTGGCAAGTGCATCTTCATTGGTCTGTCCTTTCTCCCCCTCTTTTGCCAGTGCTCCCTTCTTTCTCTGAATTCCTTCATTGGCTTCCTCTAGTCTGATATTGAGTCAAGCTTTATTACGCTGAGGTCTTTCAGTAATTCTAGTGATTATTTTCCTTCTTTTTTCCATATAATCTTGTGCATTTCATCATGCTCTGAACTAGTCTGTGTCTTTTCTTTAACAGAAAAAAAAAAACCCCAACCAACAAAAAGTTTACTGTAGACATTTTCAATCTTTTCTCTTGTAGAGAAAATTAGTCTTGTAAAAAAAAAAGATATTTGGTGATCTAATTTCCATTAGCAGACAAAACAGCTTTGATATTCTGGTCATTTCTCCTGAAATAGTACAACAGAATGAAGCATGCTTCTTGTTCTTTTTACCAATGCATTTATGATTTATTATCAAAATAAATGTATTCTTTCCTATATAGGCACCAAAAAGACATTAAAAAGTATGTAAAAAAAAAAAAAAGATTAAAAAATAAGCTACATAGATCCCAGAGGCATATGTGGTCATCCAGCATGATGGTCCAGGTGTGCTCTCCCAGAAGCTCATAAATTGCCTTTTGCAACAAGTTGAAACATTGTAATTGCAGAAAGATTCCTGAAAACCCTTCTGTTACTGGCCTAGTTGGGCATTTGCGCTGCTAGAATTGCTATGTTCCCCACAGTTCTGACGTCCCTGTAACTTAGTGGGATAACCACTAAAGCTTTCTGATACTGTCTATGTGCTTTGTGGTTTTCCTCCCTTACACAAACCCTTCCCTTTCTTTACAGGAGGGACTCACTTTGTGAGCTCTCGTGGACTAGGATCCCACCTTATTTGTCTTGAAAAATTCCCAGTACTTTTTAAGGAAACACCTAACATTCTGATTATTATTAATAATAAAAATTATATTATGATAAGAGCAGCAGAACTGCTGCCGGCAGAATTATTTGCAATCCTAATATCACACATACAATGTGCTGTCCTGAACCTCTTCCCCTTCGGGTAGTATCAGCTGGGGGGTTGTTTTGATTTTCCTTTTCCAATTCTGCTGCAGGCAGTTTTCTTTGCAGCTTACATCCATTAATCTCAAAGTACTTTCACATAGAGGAATTAATTAAGAGTCTTACACACAAGAATTAATTAAGACAGTAGTAGGCATGTTTTATCGTCTCCATGTTGCACAGGGACTGAGGTAAAGAAAGAGTTGCCCAATTCTTTCACAGAGCTGGGAATATACTTGGCCATGTATCATATCTTCTCAATTCAGTGTATAAGAATATCCTTTCTCTCTTTACAAAGTGAGGCAAATAATCCAGTTTACCAAGTAAAATACCACTGACACACAGTCCTGTTCTTCAAAATGGAAACGCTTCCCTCAGGCAAATACCTTGGCCAGTCAAATTTCCAAACACATCCTTCTTTCTTATTTCAGACAGAAAGAAGCACATGGCACGAAAAGCAAACTAGTGTAACTCCTGTGGGATCTGATAGCATTTATACTCTACTAAAGAATTGCCCCAATACCTGAAATCTGTAATCTTATCATCCTATTTTAACAGACTCTCCCTTTTTCTCAGCATTCACATGTATACTTCTGTTTGATCAAGAAAGAAATAGAAACCTAATGACTTAGGACTTTTATCTACAGTTCCTAAAACCTTTGCAGAGCTGACGCTGTGCTATCCTGCTTCTGAAATGCACCAGTGCCACCTTCAGACCGCTTGAAATAGGGCTTTTTCACAACCCTCCATATGAAAGCTGCAGTCATTTTTCTTTTCCTCCAGACAAGTCCTGCTGAAGCGCATGTATGAACCTGAGCAGAATCTGCACATTCACATACCAAAGCACAAATATTCATTGGGAACAGTGGTCCTTTATTTTCACAAATAAACATTATTAAAGAGCAACGAAATACTGCTTTTTAATACTGGCATGAGAACCCCAGTGTATTCCCCTGCCACCGCCCAAGCAGCTCCCATTGGGCAGAGCAGCACATCAGCTAGGACCTGCTCCTGCCCTCCACCTTAACATCATTTGCCAATTGCTCCTAGTTACATTGGGTCCCTCATCATTTCAAAACTAAGCCATTTGTATTTTTAGTTAGATCCATTTCTGAAGAAAAGTTAAAATGCTTCTTAAATCAAAGAATAGGCCTCTGGTATTTTGAATAAAAAATTATCTGTGGTATTAATTCAAATTACACATATTGGACTGAAGAATATGAAATCAACACTGGCTTGAAAATCAAGGTAGGAATTAATTACTTGAGTTAATTTCTTTGACCTTGTCCTACAGTATAGTTGAGAGAAGAAAGTAGGCAGAAAACACTACTCACCCACTGTCATACCATCCATGTAACGCTTGATGATATCAAAAGAATCTCTTAAATTTCCTTCTGTAATGTCAAATATGATATCTGCCTGGTTGGCCGGATATGTAGGTGTGATGGCACGAAGAAAAATAATCTCTGCAAGTAAAGAGTATCACAGAATGCACTGACAAGTATTTGAAAACATCACTGAAGAATCTGACAGAATTTGATCCAAAATGTCTTGTCCTCAAAGTTGGTGGAAGACATCCCCCTCCTTTACCACTCCTAGTTTGTCCTCTAAAATGGAAAGGCAGAAGATCTAAGGGAAGCGAGGATTTGGATAGATTTATTTTCTCCTCCTGTTTCCACCATCCAAGGGCCCTGAAGCCAAAACACTCTTAATTTTAAAATCCAAAAAGACTGCTCTTAAATAGCCAATCAGATTTCCAGCATGTATCCAAAGAGGACAACATCAAGGATCCACAGGCTGGGCTGAGGAAGGGACCAAACAGATAAACCTCTCCACTCTGATTGCCCTAGGCAGTTACACAAAGTACTGCCATTACAAATTAAAGAGTCCTTTGGAGTACTGGAGGAGGTGTTTAGGTGTTAAAAATAAAAGTGAGACTATTTTCAAGTCCCTTGTGAGGGATGGAGGCATTATTACTCTCATTATTATCCTCACTCTACAGATGATGAAACTAGACTTGGAGCTGTAAGAATTTACCTGAGGCCATGCACTGAATTACAGTTTACGTCTTCTGGGCTTCAGTAGTAATCTCAGATCACTAGGTCTCATCTCTTTTTATTAAAACACGAGGATGGACTAATGAGGTTTGGGAAGCATCCTGGGCCAAATCCTTAGCTCTGCTGCCAGTACACCTGGTGAAGCTGAAGGGGTGTGTATGGGAGCAGAAGTGGCCATGGGGCATTCCTCCATTCCCTGTGAAGCAGGGCCAGCCAAGGCCTGAAACAGGCCTGACGGAACCTACAGGAGCTGTACATCAGTGGTTAAATTGTTCCTGTCCGGGCAAGGACTGGGATGTCTCTTTCCCCACTCCAGCCTGGTGCAGAGGGGAAGAATCAGCTTTGGCTTTCATTTAGGACAACTTTCTGAAACAGCAAGGCTGAGACTCTGGGTACATCAGAAATGGGGATTTAGGGCCTTTAGAAACCCCTCCAAAGTAACCTTTCTTACCTCCATGCCCTTCTCTCTGTGTCTGTGCCACTCAGTAAGGTGCTGAGAGCAGCAGGGCTGCAGGCAGTCATCCCACTGATGGATGCATTGCCAGAAAATTCATACAAATGGCAAGGAGAAAAAACAGGCTCTTGATCTGTAAGTTTTTAGGTTTTGTGTGATCTAAGAAAGTGAGTGTGATCCTTATGGAACTCCAGGACTTAAAAACTCTCAGGTACTGCAGAGGACAGCCACTCACTTGGGTGCTTTTTGAAATTCTTGTCTTAAAAACTTCCTGCCCTGTCCTTGGAATTTCCCCCCCTTTAATCTACAACAAACAACACTTTGTTCATAGGTCAAAAATCAGCCAGTCACAGATCATATACGCAATATAATTTTTTTGTGATTAATGTCTGCAAGTAAGGTTTTTATTCTTGGAACAAGTCACCTGTCAGTAGCAAACAACTGGTCATAGACAGATGAGAGAAATATATTGAGTACCTTGTTTCTACAGCAAAACCTGCAAACGAGGGAAGAAAAAATGTCATGGGGCATAGGGCTATTGTGTGAGTAAATGTGGTACACGGGAATTCAGAGTCGATATTTCCTTAGACTGGGAATCAGTATGAGTTAGAACTCAGAATGACTTTCTTTCCTCCATAAAATTAAAACTCCTGGATATCAAAGGTTTTAATTAAATGAATAGTACACTATAATTTGGAGCTGTGCAAACATTTACTGCACTGGTAGCGAGTCTGGCTTTAGGCAGGGATTTCCGGTGGAGGTTTTATATGTTGTAGTCTATTAAATGGAACAAGGAACAAACCACTTACCTTCAGGTCTTGTAAATTCTCTGAACGTGGGCAGTGAAATGACAGTGTGGGAAATTGTGTGGACCGGATCCAGCAGACAGCTGACATCATTTGGTCGACAAGACTTAATGCAACGGATGGTATCTGTCTTTTCTAGTCTGACACTGAGAGAAACCAAAAGAGATTCATATATAGACTGAATATTAAATACTTTGTATTTTTCAATCTAGGGAGCTAGAAACTGTAGTTGATATAAGTGTTGATTCTTCATATCAAAAACTTAGACAAATGCAGATCGTCAGAACTTCGGGACCCCTGAAGAACTTAGTTTGGCTCAGAGTTGCAGTCAAAACCCCCTCAAACCCAGTTCTTCAAGCCAGGCATGTGAAAACAAGGAGAACTGTAGTGCCCAAGATGCCATGTAATGTCTTTTTCCAAGGGCAAACAGGATCAAACAATGAGACCCACACCCTGAGCTGGCCTGGTCTCAGCAATTTCAGTGGAGCCTTTTTTACTCAGTCATATAAAGCAGACAGAATTGTTTCCATTTTAGAAATCTGGCATAAGTATGTAAAGGGCCAACTTTCATGATTTTCAGTGTAGCAACGGCCAGAAGACTCTTTTTTCAGTCTTTTTTTTATACCCTCCCTTTCCATCTGATAGAACTGAGAAAACAGAGAGGAATGGAAACTAGGGGAGGAAAAAGTTAACCACAATATTTAAAACCTCAAAGGTTGAATTCTGAGTTTGGGGAAATGGTAAGGGTCATTTCATATTCCATCTCAACCAGCTGCTCATTGGGCCTTGAAAGTCTATTTAAAGTTAAATGACTTCTCACCCTTGTCCACTAGAGTGAATTTAAAGTCACTTACAGTTCAAGAACTTCACACAATGCGCACTCTGTGTTCATGAGAGATGAAAGGGCTGTGCTGGGACTTAAAATGTGACTAAGCCCCACAAATGATCTCAACTTTGACCTGCCCATTTCTACATATTTCTAAGTGGAAAAATAAAATACTGCAGTGTCAGAGGGGGGAATTAAAAGATTAAAAGTGAGAAAAATTTACTGCGTTAAAGGGAAACAAAAAAAGGGAAGATTTAGTTTGTTAGATACCTCTAAAAACAAACGGTTCTTGCTCTTTTCAAAATGTGTTATTCCGGTCCACACCTACAAACCATCTTTTTTCAGATGTTTATGGCTCTATTAATAATCAATATATCAGTAACATCTTATTGCGTGCTCCCCACCTCTGCTCATCAAAGAAAATTAAGCCAAACATGCTGATAACTGTAGGAAGCTAAAATAAGGGGAAAACACCAATCAACATCAAGGAACACATTCTTCAACAGATGTGAGCTGGCACAGTCCACAGGGAGGCAACAGAGCTGAGTTAATAAACACCAGCTGAGCCTGATATTCACACCCTGTACTTGATGCTTTGAGACCGGACAGGAGATACGGGACAGAAGAGACCTTTTACTTCCCACCATTATCTGTGTACAAAATCTTGTCATTTCCTAGACACCTTGCTTATGAACAGTAGCTTGCATAACTTATTTCGGGACACTATTACTGATGAAATACTGTTAGAATACATAGAACATCCTAAATTTCTGTAGCTGTATTTAGATAATAGAATTTGTATGCAAAAACCATTGTGGTGGGAGTGTCTCAGGCATTCAGCAGTGGTCTGCTTTTGCTTCTTCCTAGGAATAAAAGGGAGCTTTACTCTCAGCTTCAGCTGGAACAAAAGGCAAATACAAATATTTCTGAAAATCTTAGCCAATAAAGCCATAATTCTGTGTAAGATGAAGTCCTAAGTAAGACTTGCATTCATGATTCTCACCTGTGGAATAAAGCCTTCTGACATGGCTTTGGTACAGATCAGAGGATCTCAATGGTCACAAGTGATTTGTGTTAGTTCTCATCTAAACTGAGTTTCTAGATCCATCCAGCTCATAACCACGTGTGACAGACAAATGTCTGTGCCAACTCTATTTCTTTGCACCTTTTGTCTCTCCTCTTACAAATCCCACTAACTTTTTTTTTTTCTGCATGCTCTGTCCACACTGCTAAACTGGAATTTGTTTTTTCATTATACTCACTCTCTGATCCCCTTTCTTTTGCTATCCCTGCTAATTGCCTCATGCCAGCATATCCAAAGTGCAGTCAATAACATTTTGTTCTCTCATTGCTTCATCTTTTGGACATCTCCAAACTGGAGTAACTTCTTTGACAACTAACATCTATTTCAAATCCTGATATTTGCTATAAATTAAATGCTGTGTTCTCATAATAGTTTATAATTTTATCCTTACATATCATCTTTGCGTTTCATCTTCTGATTAGTCGATGTTTTCCTTTTTGCTCATGTTCTCCTACAATAGGGACTGTGACCGACAAAAGTTTCTTCCTCAGTGCTGAGAATTTTTTTGTTTGAACCTTTCCTTCAAGTTTTCTGCCTCTAGCACAAATTACAGCTTTGGAGCTGGTCTTTCCTCTAGGCATTTTCATTTAAAGAGAAGTAAGTTAAGGAACAGGTCAGTTGCTCTGATTATTCCTGAGTATAATTTTTTCTTCTAGGGTCCTGGTACAATTCCTTTTCATATTCTCTGTCAGATTCAGTCAGTAAGTTCTTTGGACCAGGAGCTGTGATTTCATTTTCATTTGGAAAATATAAATAGCACTATGTAATTACATATGTGCTCCTGAAAGTCGCAGTGACGCTGCAGCATTCAAGCGTCTAACACAGGGGAATGTGAGCTCCGTGCTCTTGAATTCCTCGCTAAATACAATTAATGTGGTAGCATTTTACAACACTGAGGGCCAAGCTCTCAAACCCCCCTCTTTTCCTGCCAAAAAATATATATTAATGTGTGCAAAAATTAAGTTTATTTTTGAATATTTATCCTACTTCATTATGGCCTCATAATGAACTGGTAGCCAGCGGGCATTTACGTATAAGCATCTTCTGTGGCAATAATAAACCCCATTAGCTCAAGTAGCACGGGCTTGTGTTCTCAGTATTTAAACCTGGGACTCTATCCCCACTGGCAACTTCTGGCAGCTCTTATAAGGATGTGTCAACAGGCTTATTAAACACTGGCATTCCTTATGAGACTTGAACTCCCGTCAGCCAGCTGGGATAAACTTTGCCGTGGGGAACATGTAATAATCTGGCAGAGTGCTGCGATCATGCCCCAATCCAGGCGTTGGCTGATGATGAGCCTGAGAGCCTGCAGCTTCCAGCTTATGGAGTAATTCCTTGTGTTCAGGTGATTAAGGCTTGTGATTTTGGTTTAGAAGGTTCCCAGTTTCTACTCTTGTACCCTGACTGTGCTGTCAGCACTTACACAGCGAGGTATTTTTTCTATAGGTGCATTCACATGGATTATTCCCTGTTCTTCTACAGAATGACTGTTCTGCCTGTGCAATGAGCAGCAGAGATAACTGAGTCCAGGGTAGTGTAGAACATTCATTTCTGGATCATAACTCTGGGACTGAGCTTTTAATATTTACCAGCACAAGGACTGTGTGTAATAAATAAATCCTCTTCCAGCTCAGAAAAAAAAGAATTCCGAAGAAATTCCAGTTGTATTGTCTACATTGTTTTTTGACTGCCTAGAAGTAAACAAAGAAAGTAAAAGTGAAGGAAGAAAGATTTGGATATTGGAATTCTGACTGACTTTTCAGGGCACCTATTGTTTGGTTTGATGGTGGTTGTGAGTAAAGTCTTTTCAAAATTTATCAGCTTTAATATGAAAGCTAGAGAGACAAAAGTGTTATGAGACAAATCAAATATCTTTTTCAAATGTTCCTGTACATGGGAACGTTTCAAGATATGGCCTGTGAAACAGAAAGGAGCTCTCTGCTATTAGCTGAATGCTGTTATGAAGTTGATTGCTGTTCTGCTGTCATTAGTTTTTCCATTCAGCAAAATTTCCACAGAAAGAAAGATGAAATATCTCTCAAATAAATGTTCTTTAGAGAAGATTAGCTTTTGTACCATCCTTAGGAGTTAGAACTGGGATCTGTCCTTGGTGGAAATCAGCATTAGCTCACGGGATACAACAGAGCAATGATAAATAGGACAAGTGCACAGTTTTATACTGACACATGTGCTGCGGCACCTCAGGGCTCCTAAGGGTCCAAGTTATGCCCTTTTAACAGATTTTCAGAAAATGTAAACTATTTGCCCTATAAGAGATGAAATTTTCTAGACATGTCTGAGTTGAGACAGCTCAAAATATGTCCCTATTTCCTTTGGAAAATTTAGACCTGAACATATGTAACTGTGTATGACCAGACGACTCCTCTGCTGTGTGAAGTAAATTAATAGCTTTCGGTCCTCAGTATGTTCAGCTAATGAACTCTTAGACACCAACTTCTGTTTTGTATAATGATGCAGAGTACACAGAAGAATCTCCATGAATTAAGATGTTCAGTTATAAGAGAAAGTGGAAAACTGTAATGATGATTGCAAATAAAATGCAAGTGCAGCATGCAACAGATGAACTAAAACTTTATTAAAATTGGGGGGAAAAAAGCTTCTCTTAGAAGAGAAAGAGTAGCCAATGATGACTGTAAGTTAGGGATCAAAGCTGTGCAGAGACAAAGATAAAAAGTTTGGCAATAAATGTGTTGACAGTTCCATGGCGGGAAAGTTGCATTTGAATTGTCAGAAGAAGGTCTCTGGGCTCTGTGATTTGACGCTGCATGACCACAAGGCCACTGTGGTTGTTCACTTTTTTTGTGGTGAAAAACCCCTCCTGGTTCCCGCTGATGATGGACAGCTGAATTTTATCCCCAGGGACAGCATTGGAAGGACCCATGCGGAAAATGTCGGTGGGTACTTGAATGTTGGTAGGAAAAGAGAGGTGATAGTAGGTTATTCTCAGAGGCAGGCTCTGGCACTCCTTATTTTCATTACAAGGCAAGCGCTCACAGCGACTGCAAGAAAAGTGAGAACACAAGACAAGAGGAAGATTAGTGCACATTTAGCAAGTGGGAGGGGAGAGCAAGGGCAGTGGGGGTGGGAAAAGATAGGCTGACTTGCATCCTGTATCCATTCTTCAGCCTGGCACCTCACTCATATTACAAAGGGACACGTATTCAATAAGGATGAACTTGCCTGTAGTTGGAGCTTTGGGAGAAGTGTTGCCATTGTCAGAAGCGTTGCCCTTGCTCTGCACACACAGATGGATCAAGTCTGGCACCTCCGTGGGGGTGAGAGTTTATTTGCATTTACGTCAGCCAAGCTCTCCTAGGGAGAACGCTGGCACTTTTTCCCCTCCAAGTTTTATTCTTTTGCTGGTTGGACATATGTTCAGTAAAGGAAGAGATTCTAAGTGGTCAGGAAGTTGTCTGTGTCCTACTTGGGATGTCTGGCTGTATTTTAAGACTGAGTAAAGTATTCTAAAAACCATGAATGTCCAAGGAGTTGGTCTCTGAAGACAAACCTTTTCCTGCTCATACGGCACAGTATTCCTCTGTACTATCAGGAGAACCAACCTGAGTCAGTCTAACACCCATCTAGGCAAGCCCTGAAAACAACATCCAGTGGCCTGATTTCTCCAGAGTGTGTCCTACACATTCAGTCCCCTCTTATATAGTCCTTAGTCATGGAAATTATTCTGGTGAGAGAGAAATTTGCCCTCTGCTCTTTCATTCCCTTGGCACCGTGTCACAGTGAAAAATCCAGAGCACTAGCAAGAGATCACCCATACAGGCCAGCAGGGAACAACAAACCTCTACATTAGCAGTCACAATCTTCATGCGTTCTGTTCCTGAGGTAAGAGATCTTTGTCCAGAAAAATATGGTAGACAGTTAAGGGCATCCAAGTCACTGCTGTTAAAGAGTTTACCAGCACATTAATGAAGATCTGACATGTCATAGTACCTGGTGGGTTTGAGAAGTGTGTAAGGGATTGCATACTGGGTAAGTTTGTATGCATTTCAGACTAAAGATATGCCCAAATCACCACGTAGGTATCCAAACATCCTTTCAGGCGGGTGTGTGGAAGTAAAGGTAGGCAACGACGATCTCAGCTGGACAATAACTTTGCAAAATTTTGTCATGATCAGGTTGAGCATTTAGCTCCAAACTTGCCTCGCGCAAAACTACGAATCAATTAAATTATGTGCAAGAGTCTCTCCACTCCAAGCAGTACTTGGTCCTCAGGTCGAAGTTTTGGAACCTAAACAATTTGTTTCTTTACCAAGAAATGCTCCAAAAGCATGGTTTGCTTCTTACCACCTCAAGTAAATTTGAATGTTCATTTCCTTATTTTATTTTGACATGAGTTTGAGCTCCTGTCAGGAGTATCTGCTACCAACAGAACTGTGGTTCATAAGCGAGACCCACTTTGTTGCCAATGCATGTTGACCTGAATTCCAGGAACTTCTCCTTATATGCAAAATCAGCACTTTCAAAAAGACTAATTAAAAGTACCCTCAGTTCCTCAATTAATGTGTTTTCTTTTAATACTACTGGCAAACAAAAGTAGTTCTTTGAAGCAATTCTTTGAAGATTTAAATGCATTCTTAATTTTATTCATGTGTTTAAAGATCATGCACAAGTCCTCACAGGATGGCTGGCTAATTAGGTGTGGATACTCTTGAAGTATTTTCAGGTATGGAGAGTTCTGCATTCTTTTCTGAAACGTCATTAATGACATTAAGGAGAATGACTTGGTGTTGTTGAAATCATGAGGCTACTTGGTTTTGCTGAAATCGTGGAGCAAGTTGAGACAGTTAATTCCTTAGCTGGAAATGTTTTCTTCAAGTACAGCTTCTTAGAAGCATGTACATGCTTATGAGCACTCACACTCTCCCTTATTATTTTATAAAGGTGAAATACATTTTAAAATTATGGCCAGAATTTTTTAAGAGAACGAAAAAAACAAAGCTCCCAGCTTTCGAGGACTTGAAAAAGGATGTTCTGCTGATTCAGAAAGTTATTTGTGAAGATAGATGTGCCTGCGGCTAGGAGCTAAAATTATTCAAAATTCATCATCTTTTATCTCGTGCTTTGGTGGTATACACTGCACACTGCACTGTAGGTTCAGTTAATGTGCAGTAATTGTTCCATCAAATAACCACAAAGGAGAGATAGCAAATATTATTGCTTTCAAGAACCAGAGTTCATTCTGGGGTCACGCACTGCAAAGGCAAGAAGCAAAGAGCATTTCATCCCCAGTGTACTCTCTAGACATTCAGTGGGCAGCAGGAAATCACACGGTGGGGGAACACAGCAAGCTGGTGCTAATGAGGGAGCAGCCCAAGCCCTGGGTGCTGCCCAGCTCCGTAGCTCCTTGGGACAGGTGAGCTGCCTGTAGAGCTCCTGTGTCCTGCCACCACGCTGTGAGCCACGGGACAGAGCTGAGGGGCCCAGCAGGAGAGGGGAGTGCTGAGGAGGCAGAAAGTGCTACCGGAGAAAACCAGCCCAGAGCCCAGGGGCAGTTGTATAGGTCTTTGCAAACCTCTGAAAGAAGGTGCATGGGCTACAAAAGTAAGTGAATACTGCTGCTAAATGCTTATTCTTGAATTTGAACACAGTTATTTTAGCTCACTTCCTACTCCGTTCTCTTATGTTTATTCATGTGGCTGAAATACTGGTTTCAAAGAATTACTCCCAGTTTGAATTTCATGTGCCAAACACTGATAAAAGAAAACTACCAAAACTAGAGGGATTCTGTTTGTCCATAATAAATACAACATTTTGTAACAGAAAAACAAGGAGAAAAATATTTTGTGCCTACCCTCACATTAATTTCTGAGTCAGGTTTTCACTTCACTGTGCTCAAAGGAGTTGAGTGGTATACAACCATTCCTCATGTGCTGAAGGAAAACGAACTTTTTATTAGCAAGATTTATGGCTTTGTGATTTACTTCCTACAGGGAAACCAACTCAACACACTGAGCAACTAACCAAGTTTTATTAGTGAACTATACACTCACTATACATTCTGTGCTGTAGATTTCCAGAGCTGTAACAATCTTCCAGGCCTCCTAGAATATATTCCACTGCAAAGGCTCTTGCTCATGCTATCATTGGTATGCACTTCTTTTCAGCAGGTTGCACCACACCATGAGGTCCAAGAGAGCCATCACCACATCATGGATCTCAACATTGATGCTAATGATCATCTGTGCAGGGAAGGTGGTTTTTGTCTTAAACGGACCAGAACTTAAAGGGAATGAAACCAACTGATGGTTGGTCTTCATGGACAATTCTTAACCAGAGGAGAATCTGGAGCCCTGCTTCAGGCAGGAAAACAGGATACAGCAGAGTAGTAGAGAGGACAGACAAGCACTCTGTATGCTCCTCCTGTCTGGAGATGGAAAATCTCTAGGACATTTCAAGCTGTAGAGGAGACAGAACTATCTTCTCTTTGCCCTCAGCACTGAGCTTTTATATCCTATCCTTGTCTCCTTCATCTGTCTCCTAATCTAGTTTCTTCTTCCTATCCCCTTTCCTAGCCTATGACCCTTGCTGCTCACTCAAAATCAGGACTGTCTACTCAGCCAAGTGCCAGTCTTCCTCTTCTTGCTCCATTCTCTCCCGGCTGACACTTAGTTCTCTCAATTTCTACTTCACGGCCCTAGACCTGAAGCACAGATCCTTTCTCTCATGATCTTTGTGCGGCCATCTCAAATTATTCCTTCCTCTGATGGTCCTCATCCAAATCTGGAATAGAATCATAGGATTATTAAGGATGGAAAATACCTCCAAGACCATCGAGTCCAGCCTTGTCACCCAGACTGAGTGCCACATCCAGGCATTCCTTGGACACCTCCAGGAATGGAGATTCTACCACCTCCCTGGGCAGTCCATTTCAATGCCTGACCACCATTTTAGTGAAGAAATTCTTCTTGATGTCCTCTTTTCCTATCACTAGTTCCTTGGAATCAATCACCCTTGACCGTAAGGTCTTGACCCCTGTGATTGTTTTCCCCTTTCTCTCTAGTTTTACCCCATGTTACCTGCTACCCCTGAAGCATCTCCCAGACTCATTCTCCTCACCTTGACATACCTTCAGACCCTTCACTCCCTACATTCAGCCTCCTTATCTCAAAGTATGCATTTTCTTCTTACCAAGTTGGCTCCTCTCACCCATGCTCGAAAGAGCTCGCTTATCCGTGGAGTTGGGGCTGTCCAGGCAGGCAGTACCTGGCCCAGGACAGACAGATTGGGCTCCTCTCCTGTGGCTTTATGTGGGAGCAGGCTCAGACAGTCTGTGGAGTTGGACCTGCATTTCTCAGACTTCTATGAAGAGTAATAAGAAGCTCAGGACCACTAAATCAAAAGTGAACTCTTTGTTGCTGGAAGAAAAAGACCTCTCTACTGATAGGAAGAATTAAATTGCAGTGAGGCAGATAGCCAAACACAAAGACAGATTGCTATGGAGACTATTTAATCCTTATCATTCAAAGACTTGAAGCAAAAGTTAATTTAAGAGCTCTCAGAAATATTCCAGGTACATCTGAGCCTATTTTGGCATACAGGAGCAGATTAAGCTTACCTATCAAGGTCTTCATTTCCTAAGGTTTATAAAAAAAAAAGGCTGAATGCAATTTTACAAAGTTTTTTCAAAATTTTCAGAGGATTTTGGTAGGGATGACAAAAAGTGCAAAAGCAATTTCCTAACAAATTTCATATTTCTACTCCATAACATGACAGCAAACTGTTAATTTTTTTTTTTTTTTAAAGTCACCAAAATGCCTTTAAGACACACAAACCAGTGTGTTCCTCTCTACACTCGCTCTTGGAAATGGGTGAACTGCTTTGGCTGAAATTTGCCAAAACTTGAGCCTGAGTCAGACACCTGGCATGTAAAATTTCAGCCATTGGTTATACTTTGGCAAAATTTATCAGTTAAAAACACGTCCTAATAATGATAAGCACCAGGCAACCTTAATAATAGGCAGACATGTCTAGAAAATACAAATAGTTCCCCATTTGGCTCAACGCAGCACACGTCTGTCATGCTGCCATAAACTCTTCTTTATCTGTTCTACTATTTTTCTTGGCTTAAATATTACAAATGTTAGACTTCAATGCCATATAAAGAGAAGTTAATTGTTATGCAATTTGAAAACAAAAACTGTTTGACAAGGCAGTGCAGCAAGTTAAGTTCTATTATGAGGAGCAGTAGATCTTATCCATCCCGGGAAAAATATCAAGCCTATAGACTGATCAATGAAAAACAAAAAGCAGAATTTAAGTAAAAGAAGATAAGGCCTTCAATGAAATTGTTACCGTTAAGATCAGGCCAGGCATTTTGCTATCTTTGGGGAAGATAACACAGACTCTTTCCTCCTGGAGCTTAGAGTATCCGAACAGCATCCTGAGGTTTCAGCCCATAGCCTGTGATGATACTGCAACTACTTCACCTGATGGCAATCACCACTGCAACAGCCACCATGCAAAAACCTCTACTTTAAAGGTATTGGGTAAAGAAGCTTCTGGATCACTGAGTGCTGTTGCCTGTACATAAGGATTTTAAGGGAATATAAGAATAAAGAAACTTTGATTTACAGGACTGAGGCCTATTAAATTATAGCAATTCCAAAGAAAATAATGGGGAACAGGGTAAAAAAATTTCCTGAGGGATGGGAACTTGATGGGAATGGAAAAACACATTGTCTTTCTTATGATGCGCCAAGTTGGTGAAACTGGAATGTGTTTTGAATAAAAAGGAGAGAACAAATGGTATCTGTATTAGATGTGATAAGAAGCCAACTACTTTGATTTTAGAGCCTGGGTGAAAAAGCAATTTAATGTCATTGTCACTCAGAACGTAACAAAGACATGCTGGCTATCAGCCCTGCTAGGGTATATATGCAAAACTAAATCAGTCAAGGAGTTGTAAAGTAGTTTGGATGTAAAAAGGGTGCTAAAGAGCTGTCTTATGAAACTGCTCCCCAGTGCAGTTACCTGCTCCCCAGGTAATCCCACCCGTAAACCCTGATTCCGGCACGTTGGTATAACATTCATATCCCGGCTAAGTACGAGAGCACCTCCGGAACCCACTGGACTTTGTCAATGATAGTAATGAACTCACATTCTCTTTGCTTTAAGCAAACATGTTTTCAACAATACATCTAGTAACTATCTGTAGCTGTTGAGAGGAGAAAACCTAATAAATCCAATGAAATAATAATTCAAGGATTTAAAATAATTAGAATTTCTCTGAGCAGCTGCAGGATTTGTGTCTGACTCATAGCCTAATTATAGCCCAAGCGCATCACAAGGATCTCACCCCATGAGTAGGTCTGAGTTAGGCAGAGAAAGCCATTACAGAGCCCAATGACCCAGACACAGAAAAACAATTCAGACATTCTACTGCTTTCACAGAAGATCCCATATAACTCAAACAGCTATAAAAGTCAAATACAGATAAGAGAGAAGATTAAATGGAATGTGTGTACGATGCGTATTTTATAAATTGAACTCTGCAACACAGGAATATCCATAAGAGTAGAAATCTACTACTTGTGCCGACTGGCCCATTGCACATTGCACTTTTTAAAAAATTAAGATACAAATGAACCCACAGCATTACAAATAAAGAGAACATCTGCATCATGAGGCACTGCTTGGTCGTTGATGTGACAAATATAATTTAAAATTTAATTCCTATTGCCCTTCCCAGAACACAAGCATATTTTATAAATAGCTGGGTTTACACCATGAACTTCCCCTCCAGCATTCTGATCAAATACATCTGCCGTGCCACTTATATGGCATTTCAAAGACTAAGGCTTAAATGCAAACTAACTAATTCCCACAAAATCCCTGAGATGAAGATCAGTGTTGGCTTCATTCTACAGAGGAGGCACAGAGTACTCAGTTCTGTCTAACAGATGGTGGCCATACCAACACTGACTGGGAAAAGCAATAGTGGCTTGATAACAAATGTGATTTTTCAGCTTTCCTCCCTGGCTGGTGGAATACACACTTACCTGAGTATGAGGCACACAGGGGGACCATGAGGCAGCCTTTGGAAAAATTGCTGGAGCACAAGGTGGCCAGAAAGCCACAGGGCAGGAGGCAAAGCATCGCCTTCATTAGCCATAAACTCAGCTACACAACTGAGAGTTTGCAACTTCTCCACTCTGCTGGCACCATTTGATGGGTATAAAAGAGCTGCCAGTTGCCCCTCCTCCCAGAGCTGTCTCCTATTTTCTACACCAGAATGCACACTGTCTCTGAGCTACGTTAGTGACACAATTATGAGCTGCAGCTAACATACACCACCCTCGCTAGAATTCCTAGGTTTTCTAATACAGGTGAAAATTTGGTACAAATTGAAAGAGGGAGATTTACATAAGACATTGGGAAGAAATTTTTTACTGCGAGGGTGGTGAGACACTGGAATAGGTTGTCCAGGGAGGTGGATGCCCCAACCCTGGCAGTGCTCAAGGCCAGGTTGGATACGGCCTTGAGTAAACCGGTCTAATGGGACATGTCCCTGCACATGGCAGAGACGGTTGGGACTAGATGATTTTTAAGGTCCATTCTAAACCCTTAATATTCTATAATTCAATTAAATGGTACTAAAACTAAGACATTCTTGCAATGCTTTGCAACAGCATAGGTGAGAATTCAGAGAGGGAGCTAAAAATGACCCTTTGGCTGAAGTGTGAAAGTAAGGAAAGACTATGTGTGATTCTGAAATAAAAGCAAATGTAGCCCTCTTATCAGGCTGCCTGCAAGGAAGCCAGACAGAGAGTATCTGCTTAGGGCTCTGGGAATCATTATGGTGCAAATCACTGACACATGGCATTTTTTTAAGGGAGTATCTTTTTCTTAGAAAGAGGAGCACGAGAAAGAAACCAGACCTGTGTGAAAAACATAGGGTAGGCCTGCCAACACAATACATATTTGCTAGAAACTGCTCTGTGTTCAGTTGGCAGTGGCATGACATTAAGGAGATCCTGCCACCAAAAAACTGCCTGACCTCGAAAAAGAAGGCACTTACGTATCTCCTGACTTGCGGTAATTCTCTGGACATTCCAAAGACAGGCAGCGAAAGCCACCCTGGATGTTGAAGCAGGTCTCATTGAAAGAGCAGTTGTGGCTTTCTGCAACACACTCATCAATATCTGCCAAATGGAAACAGGGGAGTGGATTAAACACATTCTTTTCCTCTACTTGCAGGTGCCAGACGATGACAGTATCCTGTTAGATACTACAGAACATGGGGTGCAATTAAACATTACTACAGGATTGCAAGGGCAGGGCACAAGAATAAAAAAGAAGAACACTAACCCAACCAACCAGCAAGAAGAAGTCAAGGAAGAGCAGCAGTGCCACTAAGTGGACAAGACCTCAGTATTTGCTGACATGTTTACGGCAGGATATTTCCTTTTAATGGCTAAACTAACTCATAGCATTTCACCATTCAACAATCTTCATCGTAAGAATTTTTAATAATTATTTAATAATGTTTTTAAAAGTATTCTCTACTGAATTACTTTATAATGGAAATTTCCTGTATATTTATTATAAAAGACTGGTTTCTCCAGGTATCTAGCTGATGTCTACTGCTTTACCTATAATGTCGTAGGAAAGGCATTTTTTAAATACAAAACTGCTATAACTTGTCAGAAGTCCACAATCTAGTGAGGTCTCCCTGCAGTTATTGAACTCACCTTGGCAGTTGCGTGCATTGGGTGCCAGCCTGTACCCAGTGGAGGGACAAGTACATTGAAAGCTCCCAGGAATATTAATACATCGAAAGGAACAGATATGTCCTCCAGTAGGCAAAGCACATTCATCAATATCTGCAAGAAAAAAACACCACTAATTTACTATGTGGTCATGACATTTAACCCAGTGCACACGTGCAGTGTTCCTGCTATGAGCTTCAAACACAATTTGATGATTCTAATTTCTGGGCAACGAAGAAGATCATCAGATAGGTGTGGCTCTAGCCAATAACATCTAAATTGCAAAGATTTTCAGGAAAAAATGGAACTCTGAAGAAAATGAAAAGCTACATGAGAGCCCAAGAGACAAAGTAATGGATGAGAGCAAGCACTTTACAATCACATGTATTGTAGTGCTTTATAAAAAGGAGGGAGATTAATAGTTTTAACCTTGTTTTTACAAAAAAAGGAACTCAAAATTAGGTGTTCTGCCCAAGGCCTCACTGTCTAGTAAGTCCTGGAGACCTAAGTCCAAATTCAGGATCTTGTCCGTGAGGTCACACCCACATCCTCCCTGTATTTGAGAACACGTCAGTTCAGAACCAGCCACAAAGAGAGGATATATAAAATACTACCTAGTAATATCATATATTCCATATGTAACATATAAATATGCTCATATCTCCACTTGCTGAAGACTAGAAAGTATGGTAGTTCCTCAGGAAATAAACAAATTTCTGTCAAGTTACGAAAGTATGCCAAGCTACAATTCAGTGTAAACAGCAAAACTGACACCACACATGCAGAGAGATGCTTCTAGAAAAGGACATGGGTGGGAGACCTTCATTAAATAGAGTTTCACAAGAAAATACCCAAGAGACTCAAATGTTAAAATGAAAAAATTACACGGAATTGCTCATGTTTGCTGTGGTGACAATAAGAAATGCCCACTCACCCTCTCTCTGCAACACTACAGAGCTCACCTTCACACGAAATGCCATCGATGTCACTGAGCTGGAATCCGCGGCGGCAATAGCACTGGTAGGAGCCATACACATTGGCACACTCTTGACTACAGGGGTTGCTCTCACACTCATTCAAATCTGAAATGCATAGTTATACAACTGAACCCCAAATTTCTTGCTATATTCATCACTCCTAATACTGGAATATGACAAAATTTTGGAAGGTAATTTTTTTAAATTAAAAAAGGATGGCACACACGTCACTGAGTAACCTGGAAACAGGGGGCTCTGAGTGTGTTACTCTTAGCGGGGTCTGGCAGTTTAGGTTAATTTGCACTGTGCTGTAATTTCCTACTGTACTTGAAGGAGTGAGACTGGGAGGGAATCTTTATGCCAACACTTACATTTTTGTGTCTGGGTATCAGCAAGGCTGGTTTTGAAGGTTTTGAATCTGATTGAGTTGAATCACCCTTCAAAGTGCAGCAAATGCAGACCCATACACCTCTGCATCAGACTCACAGAACCATTCGAGTTGGAAAATACCTCCAAGACCACGGAGTCCAACCTGTGACCAAGCCCCACCTTGTCACCCAGACCAGAGTGCCATGTGCACTCCTTGGACACCTTCAGGAGGGGAACTCGACCACCTCCCTGGGCAGCCCCTTCCAATGCCTGACCACCATTTCAGTGAAGAAATTCTTCCTGATGCCCAACCTGAACCTTCTCTAGCGCAGCTTGAGGCTGTGTCCTCTCGTCCTGTCAAATGACCCAGCCTAAGGGCGATATATTCAAGCTGTGGGCTATGGTGGCCTCGATTAACAGCATTCATGTAATCAAAGAGACTGCACTGTGATGATTTCCCATGCCATTCCAGTGCAGTTTTGCAAGCTAAAATAAAAAACAGCTAAAAGAGCAGTGAGCTGTTTCTCACACTCCATAACCAAAGCACTGACAGCCGTACCTTCACATGATCTACCATCAGCTGAAAGTTTGAATCCCATGGTACAAGTGCAGTAGTAGGAACCAGGAGTATTCTCACACTTGTGAGCACAGAGGCGGCCTGGGTAGCGTCTGCATTCATTGATATCTGCAATGACGAACACACAGACAGGTCTGTGGATTGGCTGGCTCACTGCGGTACCAGTCTGGACAAGAATGTGGTTATAAATGTTTGATTGCTATTTTCCAGATTTAAAATTCATACTAGAGAGAGAAGAAGTCCTCAAAATGCTCATTTAGAAGTAGCCCAGAGTATAACTGGATTAGATCTATACAGAAGAAAGTTGCTTTGATGTTCCAAAGGAATCTTTTGCTGTAGGTGCTTTTAAAATTATCACAGAAAACAATTACACACACTCTCACAACCTTACCTTTTAACAGGATAGCAGATAACATATTGACAATACTAATACGGCTTCCTTTGAAGTATCAGCAGTTCTTGAAAATTATTTTAGATTCGTCCAAGTAATATAGCAGGCAATTTTACATTCTGATGACAGAGGGTATGCAGAGAGTAGTAACATTCTTTACACGGGATCATTTTGTAAGTGCCGTGGCTGCACGTATTTAGGTTGATAGGTGCAACTTACCAATACACGTCCTACTGATGACATCAAAAGTATAGCCAGCTTTGCACTCGCAGCGGTAATTGCCTGGGGCATTGATACAAATGTGTCCTTCTCCACAGGGCTGGTTAGGGGATGAGCACTCATCCACATCTAAAACAAAAAGTGATTTTAAGTACACTTATGACTATGCAAGTTGAGAGAAGAGCAACATGTTAACGTATTTCTTTGCCCCTTGGTGGTTATAAACTGTTTTGAAACAGAAAACAAGATGTTATCATGGTCTCAGCTTTTAAAAGATCAGAGTCACAAATCCAAACTATTTATACCAAAGCAGGTTAGCTCTAAGTGTCCTTAATGTTAATGGACTTGGGAGGAAAGCGATGAAGTAATCAGGCAATCTTTGGAGGAATTCAGGTGCAAAACTGTTTTATTATGCATACTCAATATTTGTGGATCAGATCTTCATCTAGTGTAAGACGTCTGAGATCCAGAGTCATCAGTAGTGCTTTGATAAGCCACTTACAGAAATTGCAAACACATATAAAAATGCCTCTCTTTGCAAAAGCACCTCAGTTAAAAGCCAGCCAAAGGCATCTATGTCTTTCAATGTTACTCGAATGGCTTCTGTGGGGCATTAGGTTGACCTTGCGTTATCTCTCTGAACTAAGGAGATTTGGGACCACACAGCATTGTTCCACTGATGCAGTCACAGCCAATGCCATTTATGGGGGCTGATAATCATTACTCTTCATGAGTTATCTGATGGACAGAGGGTGGATGCTTGTCATTCTTCACTTGCTGGCACTGCCATGAGGGAAAGAACAGGATCAAGAATTAACTGCGGGAATGAGAAAAACCTGGGCAAAGCGCAAGAAACTGGTAAATATAAATCATATATGTGAGTTATTTTCTTAAAACTGCTTTTTCTTCCCAGCTGTCACTCACCTACGCATCTTGTTCCATCTTCATTGAGATGGTAACCTCGTCCACAGCTGGGTGAGATTCGCTGGCAAGTAAAGGAGCCATCAGTGTTAATACAGATCTGTCCAGCTGGGCACGGCATGTTGGTACTCAGGCACTCGTTGATATCTACAAGAGCACAAGTCAGCGCAACTGTTTCCAGTCTCAAGAGGTTTAAGATAAGATGCTCTCATTATGTAACCCTTCAGAGAAAAGTTCTGCCCGTGGGAGAATACAACTATTCATGACTTTTAGCTTCTCTGATACAATGCTTGCAGAGTGAAGACTGGGGAGGTATAAAAGCCATGGATCCTGCTGAAAAGCAGTGGAAATTTGGTATAGAAATTGTATTTGTTTCAAAGCCTTTAAAAGTCTTCCCTAAACATACAAAGAGCTAATCAACAGTTCAGTTCACCAGCTCAACCAGTTCTGCTTCAGTCTGTGGCTTCTGATCTAGCTCTTAGCTTCTACATGACGATCAGAGTCACAAATCCAACAACAAAATCCCCTCAACTCCACATACGGAAGCATTTGATTGCCAGTGCGTAAAGTTAGGCTGTGAAATTGCTTTCATAAATATTTTGAGCAAATGCATTTTACAGGCTGTAACTATTGCTGCTGCAAATTGATGTGGCTTTACTGATGCCCGTGACAGCAAGTTAACCACAAGCGGCCATGGACCTGGCGCTACCTGTGGCAGCCCTGCATCTTCAAAGGGCTTGCTGTGTGCAGGCACTGGCCCCCCTCATTTTAAAGGCTGCAATTTTCTTTTCAGTCTGTTTCAAGTGTCAGATTTCAACACTACAGGGTATGATATGGTCAGGAGAAAAAGGGGCTGACAATGAGTGCAACTTGGCAGCTGCTGCTGCTCAGCCAGTTCCACAAGTCCAAGACTTGCTATGCCAATGGGGGAATTAAAAGTTAAGTTGAGACTTGAAAATAATACTCAAGGGAATAACTGATAGATTTGTAGGTCGCATTAGACAAATCCGTGTAGAGTCTGCTGGAAACCAGTAATTCTAATGTATTTATATGAAGGTTGTAATTCTGGTTTTGGGGAGTCTTGGAAACAAGGCATTGGCCTGACAAGACTGTCATCAGTCTTTAAAGTAAAACTCTTCTCCACAGTATGTTATAACTGTACCATCTTTCTCATACACAGTGAGATGCTTGATGGGCTGTAACGTGGGACATGCCTGTAAAACCAAGCAGACTAATAACAAAGGGTGTTGCAGAGGGTGTCGTAATTACAGCTTTCTACACAAAGCTTTGACTAAAACCTTTTGGATAGAGTTAGATAAAATATATCACGATTTTTTTACAAATTTTGTGTCAGATAAAACACCCAAAGACTTAAGCAGCTAAGCACCTTAGGTAACCCAATCTCATTAAAAATAGTGATCTAGTATTGAAGTCTTTTATTTAAATGGCTTTCATCTATCACTCTTACCTGTGGGACCAAGGAAAGAGCAATGCATACACAGATGAAGAACGGCTTGAGCAGCTCAGAACCCACCCAGTGAAACTACCACTTATCTCCCAGGCAACATTTGAGAATTCCCCAAGAACATGCCTTACCAATACAGTTGCCTAGTGCATCTTGTATAAACCCACTCATGCACTGTAGCTTGGGTCGGCAACGGAAAGATCCTGGAGTATTCTGACAGATAAAATCGGGGGGGCAGTTATGAGTACCAGTCTCACATTCGTCAATATCTGGTACATCACAAAAAAAAATTGTTAGCAGGAATTCAACAGGTTTTTTCATTACATTTAAGACATAAGACATCGTTAAAATCATCACACAAATTAGTCCTCAGCATACCGTCCTGGAATTCTGTAATCCAGGATCAATCTGACTTACTATCTCGAAAAAGACCTCAGCAAAACCAGGTAGGTTAAGATTTTTTTTACTATTTCATTATTAGTATTATACATAGGGGTGTGTCTGTGAGTGTTATGCTTCACAAGTCAGTTCTCACAACGAAATGATTCAAAACTACTATACAGTACCTAAAGCATCACATTCAGCACTGCTCGGCCTTGATTCAGCAGTGTGCTTAGCTTTGAAGTCAGGAAGATTTAATTACTGAAGTGCAATTTTAATTTTAATTTTAGATCCAATGCAGATATTGTTCATTTCTTTCGTAAGTGAATTAATTGGCCTTGATTCCCATCCATATTAAGGCTTGCAATATCCCTGCATTATCATGCTTTAAAATGAACATAAACATGACTTCTGATTACTTTAATATTCTACTCCAGTTCAGAGTAGACAATAAATATTTGTGAATAAATTATTGTTCAGGGAAAGCAGATAAAGGAGACAACGGCAAATGAGGCTTCACTCACAAAGGTAGTCCTGTCCACATAAAAGCAACTAAAATTTAATGTTTGCCACCTGGAAACGGGATGAAATCTCCTAAAGCTATCAAAATACAGAAACTCTCTAGCAATAGGATACCTCAGCTTTCTCATTCATGCAGTTGATACAACAGTAGCACTAGAGATTTGTGGGACTGAAAACATGACTGTGGAGACCATTTGAAGTTTAGGTTGGGTTAATACTGAACTGGGTTTAGCAGGGTTCTACATGTGGCACAACTCAGTCATGTCACTTGGCATTTAAAAACCATCCATGAAGAGTCTTAATTTTCTATTTTTATCACTATTAACATAACATTAATAATTAATATTATTAACATATCTTACCCAGATAAGAACTTTCTAAAATTAGTGGCATGCATAATTTACTATCTGTACTCCTTTTTATCCAACAGAGAAAGATGTAATACTTGCCAGTAAGCTATTTGTTGGCCTAAATCTGATGTCATTCAAACCAACAGAAGTGTTACTTCAAAAGGATCACAGTTACACCATGATACTTTCAAAAACGTTGCCTGATGTTCTGCAACTTTTGCATTGGAGGTCGTTCATCAGCTTTTTTATTCAATCTATTTATTATTCATCACTGATCAGTTCCTACAGTAAAGCCTTACCTAAAATTTTGGTTGAGTTAATTTACTCAGTAGAATGAAATTAGTTTATTTATAAACCATTCTAAGCTTGGGGGGAACAAGTTTTCTCACAGTGAAAACCAATTCCACATCAACCGGAGTTTGCTGCTAATTTATATCTCTGTAAAGGCAGCATGTCAGGTGAAGTTATGGATGCACGTAACAGCATTCTTTAAGCTAGATCCAACTCAAAATAAGTAAGTTTTTTAGTAAGAGAGACTGTTACCTTTGTGTTCAAACACAGCTAGACAAGAATAGTGCTTTTAGCTCCTTTACATTTTTAAATCCCTAGGAATGCTGTGATTAAGAAATTAATCCCTTTGTAACCTCCTAAGGATAAAAGCTTACTTTCTTTTTCTAAAGATGCATCTACCTTCACATTTTCAAACTGAATCACCTGGTGGCTCCTCTTGCCACTCTTTGTTTCACACTCCAGAATGTGCAAACTTGATTCATTCAGGTGCATCTAAACCCTTAGAGCAGGACTTAGGCACTCCACTCACTAATGAGCAATCAATTCCTCAGACCAGACTGGAGCTAGCCAGAAATAATCTCCAGGAAATTGTGTATAGTGTGAGTGCTGGGCCTTCGTAATCACCTGTTTTAGTCCCCAGACCACCTTCTAACATGCAACAAAAACTGACGGTGTAAAATACAGTTATCTCTCCTGAAAGTCTTTGCAGCAGCCCCCAGCTGCCTGAACTGGTTATCTGCAAGGTCACAGGTGGAAAAACTGCTGTCCTTGAAGTGTATGTGTCTCAGTTACACGTGTATTTACCAAAAGCAAAAGAGCATGACACAATGATATGCTTAGTTTTGAACTTAAGCCTGGAAGATTCTAGTTTCTCTGCACAGGACATACCTTTGCAACGACTGTCATCTGTTAGTTCATAACCAGTTCCACAGCTCGTGTCCCGCTGACAGCGGAAGGATCCTAATGTATTGACACAGGTTTGTCCAATCCCACAGTTGTGTGTCCCAGTGATACATTCATTAATATCTACAATATGCAAAATTATTTGAAAAGAAATAAGAGAGAGTAAGCAAGAAGCATGAAGTCCCTGGGAAGAGATGAGGTCAAAGGCTAGCTGTGGGCACACCTCCAACCAGGCCTTCCTCTGAGCATCAGAATACAAAGGTGTGGATTTTGCCCCACACTCACACCCCACTACACAGCTGTTTCCAGGGTGTGAGCCTGCAAAGACATTTGGACCCTGTTGGTACCAGGACTTGCTGATTCACTGTACTTCAGAGGAGGAAGGTTAACTGAGTGAGAGCAAAGAGTCAACATCATCTGACAGAGTCTAGTAGTAGATGATGTCTCCAGACATGTCTAAGGTTGTTACAGCTAGGATGTGTAGACATGGTCTGCTGGTGGAGTTGGCAGTGTTTGGTTTATGTTGGACTCGATGATGGTTGGGTCTTTTCCAACCTCAGTGATTTCATGGTTGAATTATAGTGACTATATGAATGAGGCAAACTTTCAGAAATCCTCACCTTGCTCTGCATCCCACCAACGTATGGTTGAGGGATTCTCTGAGCCAAGTTGCGACTTTCTACTCTACAATTACTGATAGACATTTCCTTTGTGAATTTTTTTCATTTTAAATTTGAATGCATAAGGAAATCTGATATCCATCTGTATTAAATGTAAAAGCTCTTCCTTTTCATGTGTTCAACTAGGTTAGTGTTAATCTGACCAATCATCAATATTTATTTTATATTCTGAAGTCTGTATCTGAGCTACTCAGACTCCATTTTCAGTCACTGACAGAAAAAGGCACTCTTCATCAGGAACACTTGTCATATTTGAACAGCTATGCAGGATGGGCAAGGTCAACTGTGCCATAGGGCTCGTATCCCTCAGCAACAAGGAGCCTGGGCTCACTAGCTCAGAACCAAATGTCACATTGCACATGCCTGAAGTAAAATGCGACCTCTATCCCAGCTTGTTTCATTTGATGTCACAGAATAGAATATGCTGAGTTGGAAGGCACCCACAGGGATCATAGAGTTCAACTCCTGGCCCTGCACAGGACACCTCAACGATCCCAGCCTGTACCTGACAGCGCTGTCCAAACACTCCTGGAGCTCTGGCAGCCTTGGGGCCGTGACCATTCCCCGGGGAGCCTGTTCAGTGCCCCAGCATCCTCTAGGGGAAGAACGAGTTCTTCTTCTGGGAGAAACTAACAATCCTTCCTTGATAATTCCCATGCCACTCATGGAATCCAGAACATTCATCCTTTCTGTCAGTTGTGTCCTTAACGAGGTAAAGAATCCTACTCTATTTATTTTGTTTTGCCTTATCAATTACAATCTACTGTTACAAGAGAGAAAAGGTATTTTATTTTGGTTTTATTCACAACAACAAATTCAAACTCTGCCTCTTCTCCATTCTAAATTCTCTACCTTTTCCACTGACCCTTTCTTAACTTCATCTTCCCACAATTCTCATTTCAACATTTCATTCAAACTAACTTTTTATGACTTCACCTCTTTCCCCAGCAGACATAAGCATATTCTGATCTCTTCTCTCTGGGTATTTTTGTATCCATTCTTGCTCTTTTAAAACAAGAATGATGACAATCGAGACAATGGCTTTGTTTCTTTTACCTTCACAGGTGATACCATCTGGTTGAAGCTGATAGCCAACAAAGCAGGAGCAGACGTAACTGGATCCTGTGTCTCTGCACTGCTGAGAGCAGGGACCACCACCTAATGGATATGTTAAAAAGTCTAATGTAATTAAGAGGCTCTTCATAGGAACTGAAACAAACCATTAATTTACAGGATGCTTGATTTATTTAGAAAAGAAGTTAATACACATATACACATATAAAAGAAAGAAATGGCTAAGTACTGAAAGCTCTAAAAATTAATACAAGGAGGGTCATTCTGATAAACAGAAAGAGAATACTACGGAGAATTTACACAAAATTTGGCTCATCAGTAAAAAAACTTTTTCTGATCTTGTTAAAATAGAAATTAATATTTAAAATGTTTCATATTCTAAAAATAGAGAAAATGCTATATACTTCTGACAACAAATATTTGTTTTAAGACTGCAGATATTCTTAGCACAAACAGAACCCATCTCCTGGTTTTTAGAATGGCTGGATAGGCATTAAACAAAAGGTGTGAGATAGGCACAATCCATGTGAGCAATTACAGCTATAATGAGTTATAAATACTTTATAAAATAATTTTTTAAGTACAATAATTTCCAATGAGGTCAGGGCCATTAATGCACCACTGAAAATTAGGCGGAACCATAGTTTTGTGGTTGAGATCAACAGCCTCTGCTCTCTGAATCTCTGCTAATACAGTGAGCTCCATCCTGACACAGTAATACCTTTAGTGGAGGAGTTAGAAGAACAGAATTAACCTCCCCATGTAACATGAAGGTGCTGCAAAACAAATTGCTGGGAGTTCCACTGCCTAGGAAATTTAAGTGTCCTCTAGTAAAGTTCAGAAAATTACAAGTATTTTTGGCATGCCGAGTTTATCAGAAAATATACTGTAGACATAACCACTAATTTGCAGTTAGCAATACCAATCCATCTCCTGCAGGCAGCTGATTAACTGAGAAATACAACTGGTTACATGAAGAAATAATGCTAGGAAAATATGTAACACATATTTCTATGCCATGTCTTGTAATTAGCAACTGGAGACAAGGAGAGGCACTATTCCATTAGTGAAGTCTGATTCACTAATGACCTGGTAGATATTTCCATTCTCTTCTCTCCAGATTGTAACAGCTGTAGAACACGGAGCACAGTAAATAATTTTTCAACTGGAATATAAGCCTATGAAATTGATTATATCCTAAATACATTTCTGGATTCTGAAATGCTGGCAGAAAACAATGAATCACTGCTGGTTTAGGATCATAGACACGTAAATCACATGTGAAAAGCAATAAATCAGAATACTTAGTAGAGCAATATTCCAAATACACGTTTCCAAGGAGGTAGAGCAGCATGACTAATCAGGACAATAGCCAATTTTGTCTTCCTTTTTTTCAGGTGATGCATCTCAAACAGAAACAAGTTTAATTTCATATTCAAACACCCTGATCACCCCAAGAGAAGAATAAAAGATGCACATATTTAATATAGGATCATCATATTCTGAAGAATCCAAAGTACTCCACAGGTTCAAGGGTGACACTTCTGAGGTATTACCCACTAGAAGTTAAGTAGAAGTTAAATGTATTATCTCAGCTTCAGCTGGATAAGATGGACTCCACTGTGAGAGACAATGCCTCCCTTGTATTTAGGAACTATTTAGGCATCACATAATGGCCCATTCCTCCTTGGAAAGGCTCTTCCTCATGTTTTTTTTAACTCATAACTATCCTAGGCAAAAGGTTTTGGCTAATCTCTAGATCTAATTTGGCTTCACTTTATTGAAAGCAATCACAAAAGAGCTGGCTAGCAGGACTAGTCACCTGACTTACCTCTGCAGCCATCATGCAGATAAGGATCTTCTTGGTCTAGTTCTTCCTTTGAAATTTCAACTAAAAAGAGGAGAGATAGGCATTAGAGGAGAAATGCCTTTTATTCTCAAGGTAAAACACTGTGTGCTTGGGATGGAACTCACACCGGGGTTTTGGACAAACCGGGACAAAATTAAAAAGCATTATTTACATATTTTACAGCTATTTCTTACTTAAATTTGACATTCAAATGCTCATGACCATGGGGCATTTTCCATCTGACTGATTCAATATGAAAGTCACACTGTGATCATAGATTACATATGGACTGAGATTTTCAAATGCAGGTTCTTAATGTCAGACTTTTAACCAGAGCTTAACCTCATTTTCATAAGGCGTATTGTTGAGGCATGCTTGGCTTCCACTGACTTTATAGTAGCTTGAGGTACTCAGAGATTTAATGAAAATCAGATTAACCTCTGTTATTTATTTAGGCTTCATTTGAAAAAGAGCTCCACACCTAAGTTTTTGGGCACATACTTAGGGCATTCTTTCAGATATGCTTATATACATTGGAGAGTTTTGATCTGTGATACTCCTGCCACATACTCGTATCCAAGAGTCTGTTCTCACCACATGAGGACATAAAAGGGCCAAACACATCCTGAACCCACTGCTTCCCCAAAGAACCAGCTAATGGACTTTCTCCAATCCTGCCACTTTGAACACTGGGGCAAAGGTAGTTTGGTAGTGCGCAAAAACACAATCCCAAAATACTCTGCTTACTGGCTAGGAAACTTAGGCTTGTTTCAGCGAATGTCCATGAGCCCATTCCACCAGCAGTCACTTACAAGCAAGTGATGCATAGTGGATGTGAAAGCAATGTTTTTTGCAATGGCATGAGGCTGGGTTGGTTCACTGAATCCTCAAGCCACAGGGGCACATTGCAGTTACACAGAGCTGATGAAATCAGTTTGCCCATGTCTGGGTTGGATTTTGTACAGGCCTCTGGGAACGTAACACCAGAAATCACAAAATCAATTAGGCTGGAAAAGACCTCCAAGACCATCAAGTCTAACCTGTGGAGAGCACTTTATGTGACTCGGAGAGCCTGCTTGCCTTACCCCTGCAGCAGAATGCCCTTCAGGCACCGCTATGGCACAACAAACACAAGGTGCTAGTCCAAAAATCTGCCTTGCAAAATGGAGCCTCATCTCCCCTTCACAACTAACCAAGTGTCTATTTGTGCTGTTTGCTCTGCCTTTTTACAGGCTTTTTTTTATTGCCAATAGGGTTATTTGATGTATGTTCAAACACCTGCTTGTTTCTTAGTTGAATGATGAGAACATTGTCCTGCCCTGCTCATGGACACAGCCCCAACTATACAATGCATAGTGGCTCTGATGTGTGCCATAATAACCATATTAACCATTGTTGTGTGTGTCACTTGCCCACAAGGGCAAGCAGGGACATACTCTACACCACGCTCGCAGTTCTCACAGACGACGTATTTCTCATGTCATGCAGGTACATTGAGTATGCAAATTTCTGTTATTAGCAGAGGTGTCTGAGCATGAGGGATCTCCTAGTCCAGTCACCTCAGCCAGTGCTAATGGACAGGGGCAATTCTCCTGCTGAGACAACAGCACACGCAGAGAAAATGCCTGAAAAGGCATTTCCAGATGTTACCTCATAACGGGGACACTGAGACAAGCCCAGCTTGAAAGACCTGGAACAAGTCTGATGACATGCTGGCTCAAGCACACCAGTGCAAGCTTTTGTGATGGGGCTTGCATTTAAATGACTGATTAGGATGATGTCTCCCAAAACCTGTTGCTTGTGATCTGCCAGCCAGATTGCATGTTTTCAGTGCTCGGCAGCCCATGAGGGGGGCAACACCACACAGCATGACTTGTCTGCAGTTTCAGGTCTGTCTGCTAAGTGAAAAAGGGAAAAAACCCAAACGAATGAAGGTCTAAAAGGGTCAGTCTGTACACATTCATCCTCTTCAGCTCTGTGGACTAGGTACGGAGAAGGGTGTCAGGAGCTGCTGCCATCTAGGGGCCCCTCTTTTTTGGTAATAGCGAAAGAAACAGGTACCACACTTCCTGGAGATCTTCGGTTGTCCCAGAGAGTCCAGGCATTTCAAACACCCCTGATTTGTGGGCATTTGCCTCTCACGCAATGGCAACATTTGAATTCTGCTGAGCTGGCAAAGGCCCTCTAGCTTTTCAACACAATTCAAAGAATTGGTTGTTGATTTTCATTTTAATTAAGCATTTATCAGTGGGCAAAATGCCATTGAAATAATAGCTTATATCCAGCTTCCAAGATAAGATCATTAGTTGCCAAAATAAGCTCTCTTACATTTAAGTTCTGACACCAGAATCTAAGTGACCTCTTTCCACCTCTTATTTTCAACAACAGCCTTTCAGCTATCACTAGCCAAAAAAATGAGCTCCAAAACATGCATCATTAAATTACTCAGATGAGATGTCAAACTAGAGGAATTCCAACACAAATAATTTAAAGTGCAAACATTTCTTTTACCCTGTATCATTTTGTGTCTCACTCTTTTAAAGTCTGCAGTAAAAATACCTGGCTCTTTTTTAGGAGCAAAATCACTGATGGACAGATCAATGCCTTCTTGACCTTTCCCACAGCAAGTTCTGAAGACAATTCCACACTGATATCCTATTTTAGGATTGGGTTCACAACGCCGTCCTTGAACTTGGGCAGCCTTTCCCAGCAAACAACAGTAACAACACGTCTGTTAAAAAGAAAATGAAAATATTAACAAAGTCAAAGCAATGAGAGCTTTGTCAATAGTGTCAATAGTTATCTCACCTCGGCACTGGTGGAATGGAAAATTTTCTGCAAACTCCTTAAGAACTCCTGATATACTTGGGCTCGAATTCCTTAAACTGCTGTGGAGTTCAGTGAGCTCTGCATCTGGCTGAGCACAGAACCTGGATCCAGTTCTCAGAAACACTGTGTATGTGTGAAGGTGTGTGCAAGCTGATGTGGAAGACCACAACACTCCCCACATGTATATGGAATTTCATTACTCTCTGCCTGCACAGCCTGGTTTCAAACACCCGCCAAAACTGGGAATTCTTCACACCTCTGCTTCCCATTTGTGTCCAGTTTAATTAAAATGGGATACAATCAATGAAGTGCAGGACTCATTTTGACTGGAGCTGCCTATTCAACTTCCTCCTTGAAGGAACAAACACAACTCATCCAAGGTTTGTGTTAATAGGCCATAAAGAGGAGCTATTTTGCTCTGAAAAGCATAGTCAAACATTATTTGAAAGCATCACTGTCCTGACATGGCTTCCAGGAGTAACACATGATCCGCCTCTTTGAGACCTGCTGAACTGCAGCCCTGGAATACACCACAGAAGCAAGTACAGGACAAGTTAATCCCATGGAGGCTTCCTTTATTTTAAATTGAGAAGATTCTGCTGATTTATTCGTTTTTCTTCCTTGCTGTCAGAAAGCAGCAAAAGTTTTGGTTCTCTGTAACTGGTGTCTGCCAATTGCTACTGTCCCATGAAAGCAGATTTAAGCTTTTTTTATTAGTTTTATTAGTCTTCCAGACTCTATTTTGCTTGAAGAAAATAGCCTGCACCGTTAAACAGAACAGATGGAATACAAAATAACTAAAGTTTCAACGAAATTTCTATAGTTTGGTGCTTTAAGCACCACACCTGCTGAAAAGAAGGTAACTATGAAATGCTTTTCATTACTTTGAGATGTCTATCCCTGCCTATATTGTACGTTTTCCCTTGTAAGGAATTACATGTTTCTCTCCCTGTACTGAACTGAAAGGCACTTTTAAAACTTGGAGCAGCATGAAAGTAAGATAATAACAGCATCCTGAAGTATGTAAGTATTCCATTTTGTATGATGTCATTAAATACACAACAGAAACTTTTCCGTGCTGCAGATTACTGTAGGGCTGGAACTCCTCTCTCCTGACCTCATCTCCTGGGATGTTGTTTTCATGCCCTCCCAATCTCTAGGATATGTTTTCCCTTATTTACTCTTGTTTGGTGAGATGGTTCCTACTACTCACTTTTTTACTAGTTTCTCCAACTACTTCCATCCAGTGGCAGATGCTCCAGTCTCATCCTATTATGTCTGGGATAATTCCGTCTTTTCTGGCTTTTTTGGATGACTTTAGAAATAAACCTTTGATGATTGCAACATTTCTCAATATTTATTCTAACATATCAAGCAATTCCCTCAGGCATCCTTCTCAAAGTTCTTAAACCTGATGATAATTTTGTTAATTTTCAATTTTCACGACCATGAATTAAAAGACAAAAATGGAAAGTGAGCTGAAGATTCATTACTTGACTTAAACCTGTATATTTTTGATAACCGAATCTTATTTAAGTTATTGAATAGGCTGATGCCTTGAGAAATTTTGACATTATATAATTCTGGTATCCTCCCTGGCTTCTGCTGGAAGATTCAGTCTACTTCTTTATCTTGTCACACAATGTTCAAATTGGGAGTTACAGAGTTTCTCTTGATTTTTTTTTTTTTAAAGAGTGATCATTAATCTTGCCCTTTTTGAAGTGTTGTATAGCCTTATGTTCCTTATTTCTTTCAAGTTGAGCCACTACATGAAAAACCTCTGTCTCTATCTGACTTGAAACTTGCTAAATCTTGCAATGTCTGTAAGACACTGTATCTCCAATTAACATAATTGTGTGCCCTGAATCATTTGTTCCAACTTACATTTATTCTAACTGTGCACAATGCATCTTGATTTAACATCTTGATAATGAGAAAAATTTATGTTTCTATACCACAGCCAAAATGATCCAGAGATGGAAAGTGTCAAGTGTTTTCTTAACTGGCGTATTGGTTTTGCATGGCCTGGTTTTTGGCAGCAGAGGGCCATAGAAGTGCTTCTGTGAGGAGCTGCTGGAAGCTTCCACCATGTCTGGCAGAGCCAATCCCTGATAACCCTGAAGATGGACATGCTGCTGGCCAAGGCTGGGCCAGTTAGAGATGGTGGTAACGCCTCTGTGATAACATATTTAAGAAGAAAATCAAAACAAAGTAGCGCGCAGTGTTACTTCCAGATAGAGGAGAGGAGGAGGTGAGAACATGTGAGGGAAACAACATGGAAAGTCAGTGGAGAAGGAGGGGGAGGAGGTGCTCCAGGCACCAGAGCCAAGTTTCCTCTGCAGGCTGTGGTGATGACCATGGTGAAGCAGCTGGGCCCCTGCAGCCCATGGGGATCCACGGGGGATGCAGAGATCCACCCACAGCCCGTGGGGGAGGTGCCCACGCTGGAGCTGGTGGATGCCTGGAGGAGGCTGTGATCCAGTGGGAGACCCGGTGGAGAGAGAGGGCCCTGCTCCCAGGCTGGAGCGGCCTGTCCTTGGAGGACTGCACCCTGTGGAAGAGTGACCCACGCCGCAGCAGTTTTAGGAGGACTGATTGCCTGTGGGAGGGACTCATGTTGCAGTAGTTGTGGAGGACTGCTGCTTGTGAGATTGGAACCAAGCTGGAGAAGTTCATGAAGAACTGTCTCCTGTGGGAAGGGACCCCACAGTGTAGCAGGGGAAGGACTCCTCTCCCTGAGCAGTGGAAGATGATCTCGGGTGATAAACTGACCATACCCCCATGCCCTGTCTCCCTGTGCTGTTGGTGGGAAGGAGGGAGGGGCTGGGGAGAAAAAAGGGCTTTTAAGGGCTTATTTTACTTCTCATTATCCTCCTCTGATTTTGTTAGTAATAAATTCACTTTGTATCTCTAAGCTGAGCCCGTTTTGCCCTTGGAGTGTTTTTCTCCCGGTCCTTATCTCAACTCATGAACCCTTCACTAAATTTTTCTCTCCTCTGCCCAGCTGTGGCAGGGGAGGGTGAGTGAGTGGCTTTTGTGGGTGCCTGGCATTTGGCCAGTGTCGAACCACATCAACTGGTGTTTATCATGACTCAGTTTTCCTACTGACCCTCACAGCTTCTACACTGGCAGTCCCAAAAGCCAGCATTTCATGACTGACTCATGAAAGAAGATGGAGAAGCTGATGAAGAACACACTCAGGACTCTGTAGACCTGGACACGGCTCCACATTTCACCTGTGAACTTGGAAATTCACCTTTTCTTTCTGTTCTCTCACTGTAGAAAGGGAACAGCGTAGCAGTGATAAGGAGATGTTAACTCGCATTCATGGTGCACTCTGGAATTCCAAGACACAAAGCAGCATGGAACTACCACTAGCACTATCCTGGTATAATTAATCACAATGTTTCCTTTTGACACCAATTTTCCAGGCTGTTGGCCTGTTCTAAAAGCCTTTGATCCTTTAGTCAGGAGTGCAGTCTGACCTTCATATTAGTTCAGCTCTTGAGGTGTTTGCAGCCATTTTCCAAAGGCTGCCAGTTGCCTGGAAGCAAGTTGTGATGACCATTTACTTACTTGCTAGGAACATCACTGCCTTCATGGATGGTACAACCTAACAATTAAATTGTTACTACACCCTTTCACGGCCTGTAAGCCTCTGCTTCTTAAGTCACCCCAATAATAATATCAAACTTTTTTCCCCCTGGTATTAGCAAAATCCCATGCAGCTTCAAAGCCATGTCTTGCTCCTCATGTTTGGATAGACAGTAGACAGCCATGTCCTACCTGAAGACCCATGATCCCTTAACTGCCTTCTCACAGAAAGGAATAAAGGAGTAAAGTTACATGTGAGAAATCTGAAGATTTATTTTTGGTGTGATTAAGAAGCACCTGAAATTCCCTAGATGAATAAGGTCTCTTGATTATGTAGAGTTTACAGTAGTTTTACAACAGTTCTTATTATTTATGTTCAGATTTAAGTAGCCAGTTTTGGCCTGAATCCTGTACTAACACTGCTTTTGGTATCTGTCCACAAGAGGTCTCTCCCTTGCTGAAATCCATTAGATGCTAACCAAAAACCCACTAATAACTCAGAGGAATTTTCCAGAACTTTCAAAGAGCTAAATGAAAATTAAAAATATGTTCAACAATCCAAAGCAAGAAAACTTATGCGCTTACTTATTACACACAACCAAAGTATTCATGACAAAACTTTTGAGATAAGGACATATCTCAACCTTTGAAAAGTGCCTATGACAAATTTTGGGGAAAATGTCCAAACACCTTAAAGATAGAATTAAGAAGATTTCTAGAAGCTGCACTCCTTTCTGCAGGGCTGTTGTGGTACAAACTTCCAGAAAATAATTTCTACATCTCCTGTACCAGCATCACTTCTGGAAATTGATTGCTTTCTTTTGATGAAGTTTTTATAGATTAATGATTCATTTTGCATCCTTTTTTTTTCCAAGGCTAGAAAAACTATGCTTCCATAATATCAGAGGAGAAAATTTTGCCCATCGTTTCCTATGCCTATTGCCTTTATGTGTAAAAGCTGAGGCAAATGTTTTCAAAAGATGGTCTTTTTATCTTCTTTCCAATCCCAAGTTTTGGATTCAAAGGAAAGATTAGCTGCCTCATTTGCTGCAAAGTGCTGCAATTAATCCTACTAATTGAATTACTAAACCATTCTTTCTGCTTCCTTGAAGGAGACAAAGAAGATCCGAAAGATTTTCTATGTGACCTAAGCTAAAAAAAAAAAGGACTGACTTAGGCAAAATGAGATTCAAGTTTGTTTACCACAGCAAGGCACAACTTCCATTCATTGTATGTCTCAAGGTGATCAGATTCAAAATGTAGTCAACAGAAGAAATTATGAATGTTTCCCTGATATTAGGTCATAAGACACCTATGTCCACCATGGATCAGAGATTACCTTCAAAGATACTCCGACCTCAGCAAAGTTGTTAAGTGTAGGGTATTCCTGTTACGGAGTGGAAGGGCAGAATTTGACTTACAAAGATTAATTAACTCAGACTATGTTTATACCAGTAAATTAAACAGGGACAGAATGTGGGCTCAGGGCATTACCCCACAATCACCTGTAATGTTTAAATATCAGCAAGCTCTAATGGCAACTAACACTCCATCAGACAAGGCCGAAGAGTATTCTGAGGCCAGCACAGCCCTTCTGCGCCGTGTGTTGCAGGGTAAGGACAGCAGCTACGTGACAGTTGTGCTGAGCTATTTCTTCTCAGGGCCAGAGATCAAGGCCCAGTCCACTTTGTTTAATAATAAAGCTGTCACTATCAAAATCTGCCATCTTTAAAGAACTCTGGCCATTTACAAAAACATCATTAAGTCTTCTTCCTCATGCTGACAAGCCTACATAGGGAAACATCAGGCAGTTGGTGGGTAAGTGGGCTTCCTTGAACAGCTGAATTCTGGTTTGGAGCTGTCCCATGGCATGTGGTTAAAATAGTACTGCTGCTAAAATCCTGTCTTTGGTAACAAACACTTGGATCTGCAGAGTCCTCGCCATCAGTCCTTGTTCATCTGCTCAGAGCCCTTCAAAGTATTGACACAGAAGGTGAAATATTACTTTGTGCCACATTCAGATTGAGGGGGACATGCAGTAAAGACTGCACACAGAAATTCCTGTGCCAAGAGCAGGGCATTCCCTGAACATCATCAACAAGTGATGCATGGCCCCTCTAGGAGACAGTGTCCACTGGGGACAAGATAATACCACACGTGCAGACAGACTCAGGAGAACCCAATAACATCAGCCTCATCAGCATGTGTTACCTTTCTTCTACTCCCAGTGAGAACCCGGATTACTTCCCAGTCCTGGAATCAGTGGCATCCCACTGACAGGAGCAGATCAAGCCAGCATTTTGAAGAATATGAAACTTGTCAGCCATAGTGGCTCTGCCATCTTCTGTATAGTAGACTTTTTATTTTAACTGAATGAACCATTCAGTATCTTGGAGCAGTGGGAAGAACTAAAATCACTCTCATCTGTTCTCATCACCATGGAAAGAAATCCATAACATGACCAAAGCTGTTCATGACTGGGTCATGGTCAAGGTCATGATCTTACTGGTGGAACTTTCTTCCAAAAATACTCTGAAGAAAGGCATGCCTATGCTGCCTTTTAGGCAGTGAGAGACAAAGACAGTAATAAAGGTGGAGGGCAGGGCACAGACTGACTGCAGATGCCGACAACAGGCATTTTTATTCTGATATCAAATGCTGGTATGACAGGCTTACAGATCTCTCCATCCAGTTGTAAATCAAAGTCATGTTAACTTAGAACACTTACACAAGCTGGAATTACAAGTACCCTGAGAGGATTAACTTTAGTCCTACCCCTTTGGACCACTAATACTGAAAACTATTGAGTCTGACCTTAGGCCATGATGCTTTAATGAAAGCTGAAGTCTGAAACGTGTCTTAGTTTCTCACCCATCCCTCACTACAGCATTGATGCCTTTTTTTCATGCAAAAGTAGTTTCCTGGCCAATTACTCATTCAAGAGTTTCCACCCTTTTTCATTCTCCCCTCTGCCTCTGCTAAAATGCAATGTGACAGTCTGCTTTGCTGAACAGAGCTCCGCTTCTCAAAGAGAAGGACAAAGCGAACAACCTGAACAGAGACATGAGGTACAGGTGGAAAAAAACTGTTCACGTGCAGCAAACCAAGTCTGATGACCTTCAAGGTCAACCCTAAATAACCTCATTTCCACTTCCCAGAGACAGACAGGAGTAGCTCTGATGTCTCACCTTGAAGTATTCGGCTTCACAGGTGGAATTTTTGGCAATATGTGAGTCACACTCCTCACGCACGTTGGCAAATTCAACCCCATCGGAGCAGGACTGCTTCTCCAGCTGGCTGCGGCAGCACTGCACCTGGGTCATGCTGCCAACAGCATGGAAGAAAGGGGAGAACAATGTCAAATACGGGTCAAAAACAGATGATGCAAGTTTTGACAATTAGTACTCGTACTAGTTATGTGGAAGGGGGTTTCTGTGGGAACACAAGGTAAAGATATTCTCTGGGAGTAGGCAGAATGTCTATGCGACATGTTTAATGCAGGTGACATGTTTAATACAGTTTTATTGGTGATCTACCTTGCAGTCTGTCCTAACAACACTTTTAAGCAAATGGGTAACTTCAACCACACCTGCTTCAGGGCTCAAGGTCTTCAGGGCTGCATTCTGGCATGTTTTGTGACAGCTGGTGGCTGAGGGAAGGGAGAAGTCAGGCCCTGGATCTTGTGAGAGCCTGCAATCCCAGTCTATCCTCGCACCTGCTGCCCCAAATCAACCCGTATGGCATGTGGAAGGAAGATCAGAGCATTGTTCTGTGGGACACCTGGAGATAATGGAGAGAAATGAAGATACCAAGGGAAGTCACAGTGAGAAACAGCAGAATGTATTGCAAGCAAGGGGAAAAAAAAGACAAGGGAAAGAAGAATATTACAGGTCAGGTAGATGCGGAGAGGAGACAGGATAAAATTGTGCAGGAAACTTAGTTTTGTTACATTGCTCATTAAATCATTCTATTTTATCTCAGTGTCAGTGAAAAAATTGGAAACTTGCTCCTGCGGGGAAAAAAAAATCTGCATGAGGAGGCTTTAAACTCCTCCAGTCCAGTTGCTACTGTCACCTGAATACAAAGCCCGGTGAAGATCTCTCTCCTCTCTCCACTCTGCTTTTATGGGTAACTCTGCTTTGCTGGGTACTTTTGTGGGTAAAGCTCTTCCACCACTACCTTCTGTTATAGACACTGGGAAATGGAGAAAAAATACCCTGTACTCCTAAAAATCCTCTATTCCACTGTTGTAAATTTTGGTAAAATCAGGAAGAGGAGTGGGTTAGTGGAACTACTAAACTACAGGCTTCTCCTACCATCACCTGAGATGAGCAGCTTACCATGCAACCCCTCTGGAGGAGCTTTCCTGCTCTCCAGGATCATAGGATGACCTTTCCGCTCCCAGGCAGCATAAGGAACTCCCTGGGCTCTAAGGCCAGGCAACTAAAAGCAGGGGACATGTGGGCACTGGGCTCAGATTATGCATCTCTCTGCATATGCGTGAGGCCAGGTTGACAAAATACATTCCTGAAGATTCCAATGATCATTTATTAGATTGTACATGGGTCACTTCCAACCCAAACCACTCTAGAATTCTACAGTTCCGTGATTAGTAATGGTCTGACTGTGCAGTTCTCACTTGGACAAAAACAGCTATGAGATTTCAATGCATAGGAACGAAAACCAGGATAAATTCATGAACAAATTATTCAAAAACAGACTCTAAAGTCATAGCAAGAAGTTAAGCCCAGGACAGTAACTTTATTTGGCAGGATATTTGAAGTTTTTGATATCTGATTTAGTTCCAGTTTGGAAGAATATGTAGCTTTTTTGTTGCTGAAATTCCCTCTGAAGAAGAATTTCCATTCCCTGCCCAGCTCTGGGGTGGTCTGACTTTCAGGGCTTTGGAAGCCTCTAAAACCTGAACTCCTAGCCCAAGAGTGTGGGAGCTGAGACTTTCCAGCCTCTTTAGCCCTCCAGATTCTCTTGAGGAGCTAGATACGTTAGCCACAGACAAGCAAACAAATAAACAAACAACAGCAGTCTTTCAGTAGATCTGTTTGATTCCTGGTGTGGCTTTCTTTTTTCAAACACAAGCCAACTCTTTGAAATCTGCGACAAACAGGCTATTTCAACCAAAACAAGAAAGTTTCTTAAAATGTTTCCCACAGCTGTATTCATAAGTCATGTGGTCCACGCCAGCTGTAATAAGGAATTAAACATCAATTGAATACTAGATTAAAATACCATTTTTTCATCTGAGAAAAACAACAATAAAATCACACTTCATTGCCCAAATTCTACAGCCAAGTTGCACTGGTAGCAAATATTGCTTGAGACTCTAAATGCTAGTGTGGCAATAACAGAGGCAGAAGCCCTTGAAAGATGACAGAGAAAAATGCTAGAAATACCTGCACAGCGCTGGCATTCCTTTTCCCTCTGCACAGCAGCCCCAGTGCTGCCATTTGCTAGAGCCCACCACAACCAGCTCGGCAGGCTCTAGGGAGTTTGAGATGAGCAGTGTCTCTCCCTGTCTTTCCTAAGTCACGTGTGTCCCCTTGGCTTACAGCCTCAGCTAATACATGCTCACTTTCCACTCCCCAGCAAGGTGAAGGAGCCGTCTCTCCTGGCTAGGAGGACATCTAGGTTTGTCTCTTGGTGTAAAACCTTCCAGGTGTTCCTGTGGGCCATTAACAGTCTGTGGACATTACAATATTGGTCTCTAAAAACAGAGAAAGTAGATTAGTACCTTTCTATGAGTTTGGGGTTTTTTAAATTAGGAGTTATACTTGAAAAAGCCAAAGGCTGCTTTTTCTTCATCTGCCTTATTCTGACTTTCAGTTAAAAGAGTGCAATAGAATTTTACTGAAAATAAACAGGTATTCACAATATAGCAGATATTGTATAACACTAAATATTGAATCTTTAGGAGCATGAGACCTCAGAACTGACATTCATTCAGGATATATCGGGTAAAATCATGCATCTCTGAAGGATGAGTTTTATTCATGGCTCATAAGTGAACAAAAAATCACCAAGACATTTAAAAAATCCTTATTTGTTGTTTCAGATGTTGATCTAAAAGTTATTTCACTACTAGATAATTTGATTATAAATCAAGTTAAGAAATCATGTTTTATATTCTCACTTTTACTTTCTGTTAAAATTTAACCAACGTGGCTGATTTTCATGGAGTTAATTTCCAAATGAAAATCTATACGCCCACTTACATCCACAATCTTTTCACATTTATTATTCTCCCGCCTAGAGGATGCACTCCTATACCAGCACAGATTTCATAATCACCTATTTTTATTTCACTTCTTTTCATAAAAGCGTTAAAATTTAGCTTTGTTCTGAAAACAATGTCTTTCTTGTCAATCTACTTTTAGTACCCTCTGTCTCTCATTCTACTTCCCTCAAGCTATGTCATGTGTACAGTGGAAGGTCTTGGACAAAATACCAAAATTAAAAAGAATGATTTTGCAAAAACGAGCTGAGTCTTCCAGCCTTAGATTCTTCAGTCTGAATTCTTGCAACACTAATAAATAATGTTATTCCTGATGTAATTCCAGAAAGGCTACACATTATTAAAGGCATGCAAATACCATATGGAGATAGAGTGTTTCTGGCATGGGAATTAAGTTCACTTGCTAAGAGCTCTGTGCAGGAGAAACACTTCACTTTGAAAGGAAGAAGACTTATTGGACAGGTCAAGTTCCAAAATTAAATGGCAGCTCTTTCATGCTGCTGTGAGTTTAGCCACACCACAAGAAAATGAATGAATGGGAAAAGACCCACTGTGATGACAGCCAGAGATATTACTCATTAAAATTCTACACTTGTATTTACTGAGTCACGAAGACACAGAGATAAACACTGACATTGTCCAGAGAGAAAATACAATGAGATAAACTCGTGTGGGGCAAGAAACCACAGTAAGAGATTGCAGACAGTGGGCCCAGAGCCCTGTTTCAGCTTAAACACAATGGAATAAGAGCAACCAGACCAATCTTTGGAACTTGTGAACTTCACACAGGGTCTGGCTCACCCTGTGCAGGACAAAAAAGTAAGCATGTCTGTAGTTTGAACCACACCACACTCAGCAGGTGACACTCACACAGCTGGCAAGTCCCTCAGGAACTACAAGGGACTTTGAGAGAAGAATACTACAAATATGCTGGAACCCAGAACTGCCACCTTTGTTTCTGGGATGCACAGGAGATAGGAGAATGACAGGGCTGGAAACCAATTCTTTCTTTACTATGGAAGACCTATTCCCTGTGAGGGTGGTGAGATAGTGGCACAGGTTGCCCAGAGAAGCTGTGGCTGCCCCATCCCTGGAGGTGTTCAAGGCCAGGTTGGATGGGGCTTGGAGCAACCTAGGATAGTGGAAGGTGTCCTTGCCCATGGCAGGGGTTGGAACTGGATGATCTCTAAGGTCCCTTCTAACCCAAACCACTCCATGATTCTATGATTACTATGGATGTATTTTAAATGGCTGGAAAATGGCAAAGGGGATGCAATTCTAACGCAATAAGGCAGTTGATTCCTCATGCAAACAAGAGACTCTAGCAGTGGGCTTCCTTTGAGGGAGGGACCGAATCTGAACCACTAAGTTATTCCTATTCTAAACAGATTATTCAAAACCAGCATGTAAATTCTTGTAAAGCATATTGGGGAAAGTACTTACATCTAATCTCTTCTGTGTTGCACAGTTTTTGCACAGCAACTGCAAAACATCCCTTTTATTCCAGGAACTTTACCAAACCTGCTCACTTCAGAATGTGTTTTTCCCTTCTATTCACCTGCTAACCTTGCAAACTGAAGCTGAAATACGCAGGGCAAGCAACTTCCCCTGGCATAAAGGGATTTGGCTTTCTACCCCTCCACTTTTCTAGAGCACTCAAGTCAGATGGTCAACACTGCACTGCACTAGATGGTGAGAGAATCCCAGCTGGGGTTTAAACAACCACAGGAATGCTGACATGTGGCCCCCAGCAGCTCCCACTGCATACAGCAGTCTAAGTAGGAACCAAGTTCTTTTGAAAATCTGTGACCAATAAGGCATCCTGTTTCTCAATCCTCTATTCTCATGTGCCTAGACCTCAGCAAGGGCAATGAACCCAGTCTGTTCCCATCTTTGTGCAGCAGGAATAAATGTAGAACATCGGTGTCATTACCCTCGTGTGCCTGCAAAAAGAATCATGCTCCCTTAGTGCTCATTCTAGCTCCAGTTACACCAGCAATTAGGAGTAGAATTCGGCCCTGACCTTTGTGTCTGAAAGGGCATCCTAAAGTGATTTTTCTGTACCTCTCACAGATATGCCAGTTTGCAATCGTAACTGGAGTAAAATAGTATTGATGTTAAAAAAAGTGCTCCAAGGTACCATTTTTACTTAGTCATTTTTAGAGTGAAGCCAAGCTTCGGGGGGAGCATGCAGTCATGAATAAATGCAACTGAACTGAGTTTATAAACGTAGGGTTTTGTCAAGACGTGCTCATACCTCTCACAGAATACGTGTCTTTTATTCTACTATTATAATTTTCTTAACTACATCTCAGTTATGCGCAAAAGCTAGATGAATCATGGCTGATTTTTTTTCCCCAGTTCCTACAAAGTCCTAGTGAGTCTCTAAAATGAAAATCTTTGGAAGAATAAAGTATTTACAGCAGAATCTCAACTCACATTAATCAAATGATGATTAAATCATCAAGATACTCACTCCCAGATTGTTCAATAAACTTGGTTTCCTGTTTTTCCTGCCTGTTTTGTCTGTAATTCTTATGACTCTTCAAGTATTTCCTAAATTGGTATTTATTTCCTATCTGTCAATTCTTCTGCGTAAGAGACTGCTTTCGATGCCAGTATAAAAGCAAAAGTCATAAAACATGGATAGACTTCCCTGGAAGACACATTCTTTCTGTAATAAAGATCAACCCAACACTTCTACAATTACCAAGGTTAAATCACTTTGCAATCCATTTGAGTAGGGGGGAGCAAAGTAAAGTGTTTGTAAAGTGTTTTAAACACAAAGTTCTCTGTGAAGCTGCCTCTCAAACTACCAGTTGTTAGCTCCACTAAGTAAATGTAACAAGTGCATGTAACAGCAAAAATGAAGCAAACTGTCATCGACACAAAAAATACAAATGCCACAGTAACATAAGAGACGCAGTAGAATCAAAATCTTAGTTAAACATTTGCCTTCATTATTTCATTTGGTAGATTACCAAACAGAAATATCCTATCAATTCTCAGTAGAATTAAGAAATCTGAAGGGTTCTATTTTCTACAGTCGAATACATCTCATAGAATTATAGAAACAGAATAGTTTGGGTTGGAGGGGACCTTAAAGCTCATCTCATCCACCCATCCTGAAATGGGCAAGGACACCTTCCACTATCCTAGGTTGCTCCAAGCCCCATCCAACCTGGCCTTGAACACCTCCAGGGATGGGGCAGCCACAGCTTCTCTGGGCAACCTGTGCCACTATCTCACCACCCTCAGAGGGAAAAAATTCTTCCTAATACCTAACTTAAACCTACTCTCTTTCAGTGTGAAGCCCTTGTAAATAGTCTCTCTCCATCTTTCTTGTAGGGTCCTTTCCTAAGCTGGACTAACTAGGAATTTCCTTGAATCACTCTGTGGGGGAACTTTAAGTCAACTAAGGACTGCAGGACAATTACCTGTGTAGCACCACAAAAGGCTGCCTCACATACATGCACACATATGTACTTATTCAAACCATAGATTAGTCATGTGCAGGATCTGCTGTGTTTCTTTATAGACATTTGCCCAGAAATGTGGCCAGATTCACAAACAGCTTGGTGACATTAGTGAAGACACACTGAGATGTCCTGACTGCAGGCAGAGCCCAAGCCCCGCGAGTAGAGCGCAGTGGGAAAACCTCTGAGTAAGAGACAGAACATGCCACATGGGTTAGGGCTGGGTGAATCTACACTAGACTGACAGCAAAAATTAAAAGGACTTGATGGACGAAAAGTAGGTACTCAGGAGATACTCCCCAAGGCCACATATGGAGTTGAAAAGCTGGGGTATAAGAGTTGGGTGCTTCATCTTGGAAGTTAGCTTTAATGCCTGCCATTCCTATGGTTTCACATTGAAGTATAAACTGCGTTTTAATATATAATATGTAACTATGTACCTGCATTCTCTAGACTCGGATATTAATGGCAGAGAAGCACATATTCTGTTTTTATTTGCCCATTCAACACCCTTGTCACAGCATTCTTCCACTGAAAGATCTGCAGAAATGAGGAAAGAGAGAAAAATACAATGTATTTAATACAACCTTAATAAATGGTATTGCATCTGCCAGTTAAAAAAACCCAACCAAACAAAAGTGAGCCAGTTTTCCCCTCCCTGACTTACACACAGAACAGGGCACTCATACAAAAAGCAGCCATGGCCAAACAAAGCACCTGTCAGCACCTTGCAATAAAGCGCAGTGCCGGAGGTTTTCCTTCCTTGGTGAAGCAAACCGCATTTTCCCCTAACCTTCCACACAAAGACACAGCCTAGGGACTGATACACTTGCAGAAACCAGTTCAGATAGTCCTACCAAATAAAAGGGTCTTTGGGATCGCACTCCTTTTTTATCAAAAGCAGCAGTAACAGTAAGCAACCTCTTAAAATCCTGAAGAATACAGGATAAATCAAATACCTGATATGAAAGACTGATGAATCTCATTACAAGTAAATTTGCAGAACTATTTTTTCCTGAAGTTATTATCCAGTTAATCTGTTTTCAATCTTTTACTCAGAAGTTATGTCTGTAAATGCAAAAGTACTGTAGAGAGGAACAAAAAGGTATATGGTATTCTGATCACTTAACATATGAAAGAAAAATTAATCCTGTTACCAACTTATACCAATGCTGAAGCTAAGGGAAAAACCACACTGAAGACAATTATTTGTGTAGAGTATATTTTTACAAGCTTCTAATTTAATAAAACTGAATACTGTTAATGAACTGACAAGCACTACAGGTTTGCTTCATATTCTAAGTGCAAAAGTTCACTGCACAGCAGGTGTATCAGAACTTGGAATAAAACATGAGTCACATTTTTCTATTAATTATCTTTGTAGTCTGAACACTGAACAGCTCCTTGTGTAACAAATATGCAAACTGTGTAAAACCCCTATTTGGTTATCCAGAGGGACAGCTTTCTAATGACTTCTCTCCATTTCCTAAGCTTTTTGACTGATGGCCCTGACAGGTTTCACCCGCGAGTGCTGAGGGAGCTGGATGACGACATTGCCATGCTACATGCAATGATCTTGGAGCTCACGGTGAATGAGAGGAGTTCCTGAAGGATGGAAGAGAACAAGTGTCTCCTTGACTTCAAGAAGGACAAGAGAGATCTGGGAAACTACAAGCTGGTCAACCTCTTATAGAACCACAGAATCATTCACGTTGGAAAAGACCTCTGAGATCATCAAGTCCAGCCTGTGACCAATCCCCACCTTATCACCCAGACCAGAGCACTGAGTGCCATGTCCAGGCATTCCTTGGACACCTCCAGGGATGGGGACTCTACCACCTCCCTGGGCAGCCCGTTCCAATGCCTGACCAACTTTGCAATGAAGAAATTCTTCCTGATGCCCAACCTGAACCTGAACAACCCCTGGAACAACTTGAAGCCGTTTGCCCTTGTCCTGTCCCTTGTTTCCTGGGAGCAGAGCCTGAACCCCACCTGGCTGCACTCTCCTGTCAGGGAGCTGTAGAAAGCAAGAGGGTTCCCCTTGAGCCTCCTTTTCTCCAGACTGAGCCCTCCCAGCTCCCTTAGCTGCTCCTGAGGCTCCAGACCCTTCCCCAGCTCCATTCCCTTCTCTGGACATGCTCCAACCCCTCAATGTCTTTCTTGCAGTGAGGGGCACAGAACAGGACATAAGACTCAAGGTGTGTTCCCACCAGCGCCAAGTACAGGGGGAAAATCACTGCCCTGGCCCTGTTGGTCAAATTATTTTTGATACAGGTCAGGATGCCATTGGCTTCTTGCCCATCTGGCACACTCTTCTCATTCTCTGGGAAGGTGATGGAGCAAATCCTTCTGGAAACAATGTCCAAACACATGAAGGAATGTGCTTCGCAGAAGTCAGCCCGGATTGATGAAGGGTATATCATGCATTAAGCATGATGATTAAGCATATGGTTAGTTAATAACCTCACAGCCTTTGACAAGGAGGTGGCTAGCTTAGCAGATGAGGGAGTTGATGTTGTTTCCCATAACATCTGTACGGCTTTCAACACCATCTCCTATAACATCGTCACAGACAAGCTGGCAATGGACACTTTAGGTAAGTGGACAGTGAGGTGGACATGGGGAAGCAGTGCACCCTCCACCAGCTCACAGATCATACAAGTCTGGCAGGAGTGGCTGATGCACCAGAGAGTCGTGCTGCCATCCAGAGGAACCTCAATAGGTTGGAGAAATGGGCCAACAGGAACCTCAGGAAGATCTGCAATGGGAAATGCAAAGTCCTGCTCCTGGGGAGGAATAAGGCCTATGCAGCAGTGCACACTGAGGACATGCCAGCTGTAAAGCAGCTCTGCAAAGAAGGACCTTGGTGTCCTGGTGGACTCCAAGCTAACTGTAAGCCAGCAATGCACTTTCACAGCAACAGAGGCCCACACCATCTTAGTCTGCATTAGACAGAGCATTGGCAGGACACAGAGGGATGTGATCCTTCCCCTCTGCAGAGCACTGATGAGACCACAGCTGGAGTGCTGTGTCCAGTCCTGGGCTCCCCAGTTCAAGAAAGACGTGGACTTGCTGTACTGAGTCCAGTGCAGGACCTCCAAGACAATCTATGCACTGCAGTGTCTTTCACATAAGGAGAGACAAGAAGAGTTGGGACTGTTCATCCAAAGAACAGAAGGCTTAGGGGGGGGGATCTGATTGGTGTTTATAAATACGTAAGAGGATGGGATGAAGAGGGAGCCAGACTCCTCTCCATAGTGTTCACTGGCAGGACAAGAGACAATTGACACAAGTTACACCATATGAAGTTCCATCTGAACAGAAGAAAACACTCTTTTACTGTGAGAGTGCCTAAACTCTGGAGGTTTTCAAGAAGTCCCTTCCAAACTAAATGATCCTGTGATTGATTACTTAATGAAAAGTAAGTAAGATCCTTCCATCTGTTTGTTGCTGTGCTGCACAGAGGAAGGCAAATCTCATGTACTTGTTTTTTATGGACAAGATGAACTACAGAAGGATGAAATGGCTTGCCCAAATTACACATCAAGCTGGTGGCAGAACAGGGAGCACGCATGATTGTCTCATCCTTAGTTTTGGTCCAAGCACATCTGAAATGAACACATTTCAACAGGCAGCCACATTATAATCAAGACTACATTTTCACAAATGACTTCCTGCAGAGTTTTTTAAGGACAAACATCTATCTCCTCTGGCTACTCCAGTTACAAAGCCATCATTCTCAGGTGCTCCTGAAGTAGGGCCATTACAGCCACCTTCCATCTTTCTACATACCCACCACCTAACTTGTTGCAGTTATTAAAATAAGCTGAAATATTTAAACTGTTCACCATCACTCTTACTTTGACACATATCAGAGAAAGTTTGTATCTGCTCAGCTGGCAGATATTCACATGTGGGGAAGGCAAAAGCAGCTGAAAGGAAGTAGAGAAGGTAATTCCCTCCAGTAATTCGGGAGGTTTTTTTTTTTCGCAGGGAACAATCTATATTCCCAACTAGTGATTATGATTCAAAGCAAAAATGAAAGAGTTAAGTGAGATTTTAGGACGCATCAGTCATTTTGAAGTAAGTACTCTTAAAGCAGTTATCAATTCTACAGTGCAAAGCTCTGGAGTATTGCACAGAATTCTGGCTTTCCCTGCTCAGGAGAGATTACATCAAAATGAAAAATGTGTAAAGAAAGATTAGGAGGATGGTCAGGGGAATCAAAGTCCTGGTAAATGAGGAGAAACTGGGAGAGACAGACCATTTTAAGCATAGATAAGTATAACCTGTGAAAGGACATGGTTCCTGTGAACAAATATTGCAGTATTACTGTATTATTACAGTAAAAAAATAATCAAAATTATGGGATGAAGTAAACCAAACATGTTTTAGTAAGAAAATCATTATAATTATAAACAGAATTACAATTGAAGTGTTAGTTTACAACAGTGCTCTGTACTCTATGACCCAGGTCATTCTTCTAGTCTTACTTACATACCCAAAATAACGGTCAAAATTCTGTCATTACTAAGTCAAGGCAATATTTCTCTTGAATCCTTCAGTGTGTCCAGAATTCATGCCAATGTCTGAAAGCTAAGTGCAATTTATAGTGCTTCGGATTAAACCAGACTAGTAAATAACTATCTGCCTGAAATCCATACATTTGTGTCTAAGTTCTTCTTTAGGAACAGGGACCCTGTCTGGGACCTTACGGCTGATAAACATCATATGCCTCAAATTTCATACAAAGGATTACAAAGAACCTTATTTTTAGTGCTGCTGTCTGCAATCAATCTTAAGTGTGTTGAAAAATGATACACATTTAACTGAAATGCAGAGCTGGCTGCAGGTTTCTGCAGGGCTTTGTACAAATGAGTCTTTAGCCAAGTTCTTCCCCAGATGGACAATCCCTGGCTCTGGACACCAGCTCTTCCCTCCAAGCCCTGGCAACGCACCTCTACTCCAACCAAATAACCCAAGAATTCAAAGCAGGCCAAGCTAAGCAAACTTGTCTGTAGGAGTGCATCCAGATAAAGAAGGATCATAGAGAGTTTGTTGAAGGAGAACTGTGGTCCAGGCTCATTGTTTTGGTGACATCACAATTCATATCCTCCAAAGATCCTGCCAAACATCTCCTGAGAATAGAGGGAAGTGAAAAACAAGCAGTAAAAAAAGCACTCCACCCTCAAGGCCATTCTTCTGAAACGTAACAATTAAACAGTGAAAAACATTTTCTCTTGGCTTCGCAGTTTGGTTTAAAAATGGTAATTCATGGGCAAATCCCTACTCTTTCAAAATCTCCAAGTGTGTGTCTCACATATTGGGTGTCAACTTCTGATTGCACTAGAAGTGATTGTACTTGGGCATTAAGAGTTGCTAATGAGTATGTAGAAACAGGACAGACTTACCATTTCCCAGCTGTAGTTCTGTTGTGGATTCAACTGTACACACGTACACATTCATGTGCCTCCCACTTGGGAATCTTTGAGCAAGAAGTTCATACTGAGGCCATTTGTGCCTTCTAACACCCTCTTCAGAGGATCAACAGCACGGAGGGGCTGTGGCCTCTCTGCAGCCTCTCCTAACTATGAGTTGGTACTGCAGGGTGGGCAAAGAATCAGGCAGTGGGAAGCAGAAGGTAGAAACTACTCTGATTATGACATCTCAAGGAATCTCACTGAAAAGAATGGGGTTTTTTTCTTGACTGTAACCACATGTCTCTTACTTCAGCTGGTGGGTTCCTGGCACACTTCAGAGCTGCAGTGCCAACGATGATCAAGTAAGAACAACAGTACTGCTCTTCTGAACCTGGTGTTCCTTCAACAATTTTGCCAAGTGCATAATGTTTCATGCAAATCAACCAGAGAAATCTCAGGCATCCTAAAGACAAAGCCCTTACAGGGAAGGCTGATGACATCATCTGTGTTCAGATTAAATGTGCCCTTTTATTTGGAGGGAGAAGCCCTACAGGAAAGCTGTAACATGCAAGAATACACTGTCAGGTCCATTTTGTAAAACTGAGAAACACTTTTTCAGCTTTCTGGTATAACAAGACAGAAAAATATGAGGATAAACCAGAGCTCTGTTAATAGGGGAGCATGTTGACTTCCTTTTCATCAGATACAGTAATTTTGCATGCTGACTGATTAGTTCAGAAAATCCAAGTTTATTTTGGATAAAATCCAATGCAGCTTAATCACTACTTTGTTCCTGTACAAAAGTATGTGCAGCAGGGCATCCAAAAGAACTTGAACTCTGTTACTATGGTAACAGCAAGGATGCCTGTCCTAATGGACACCTGGTGTATGTTGGATTCTGAGAGAGATTTCAGGAGTCTTGAGAAGGAGACAGCTGGAACTAAGCTCTCTAATTTTACAAAAGATGTCATGAAGGAAATCTATCAGGTAAGACATGATTAAGGTCAAAAATATTCAAACATTATGTGTGCATGATGCATTCATGTGCTAGTTCTGAACTATGCTTACACAGACATGATGTGTACAAGCAGAAGGTTGTTTTAAAAAAAAGGTAGTTTGCTAATCTTAAAACAGGATTGCCATAATTTGTGGGAGTTCAAAGGAAGGAATGAGGTTAATATCTGCATAACCTTAGACTTCTATGATGTAATAATTGCTTATTCAGCTACCGCGGTGAATATTTTTTGCAAAAGAAAGATAAGCTTAAGAACGTTATCCAAAAGTGTGATTCCTGGAATGAGAACCCCTGAATTGTTTCTAGGAATTGTGCAGATGATAAGCAGAAGTAAAAAGAACTGGATAAATTTCATAGCAGTAGCATTCCAGCTAGATCAAAAAGGGAGACTTTTTAGGTAACAATCTACAAGCTACCCTGCACAGTTGCCTCTAATGGAAAGGCCTATATAGAGCCCAGGATTGGATAGCTGTTCATTACTCAGTGCTGATCTGTGGAACAGTTATCAACTTGATGGTGATACCAAACCAAAGTGACACCTGAGCCTAGGTGGGCTCACCAAGCCAGTGCCAGTTAAGATTGCCCATTCTTCAAGGCAGTCAGTGATGTGACCCTCAAACGCCACGATTTCCCAGGCCACGTAACCAGCTGTAGTTGGGTACAGATTTGGAAGTGAGTCCAGATCAAGGGGTCAAAATCACACCTTCTTATTAAGATGTTTATAATCCTTTAAGCATATGAACTGATTATGTTTGTAAAATGTGGTGCAGATCTTGCCCTTCACTCAATTTACTCTGTAAGAGGCTTAGCACTATGGAATGTGAGAAAACAAAACATGATCATCACTTCTTAGCATATGAGGATGCAGGCAACAGATGGACTCTGTGAGAGCTCAGCACGAATCCCACATGTTTCAGTAACAGTATGTCATGCAGAATTTTTGGAACTCATGATTACAACAGACACACACTGGTTTAGGTTTCCAGTAAGCAAACCACTTTCAACATTCACTGTGTACCTTTTTGATAAAACCGTTCCTGTCCTGTCCAGAAAACTCTCTCCCTAGTGATATTCATCCATCCAGCTGCCAGCTGGAAAAAACTCCGAATTTACTTACAGAATCCGATCCTCAGAATGACAGACTGGCCAGCCCTAACATTAAGAGTTACATTCTTTGTCTTCCAATCTCCTTTTATATCTGTATTCTCACAAAACCACAGCAACCGCATATCCCTGTGGCCAAGGCTCCCCCTTGCTCAACATTGAGGGCAAACAAAATGTGCTTGGCCTGATCTGCTACACCAAATTAATTCCTCTTGAACAACGACACCTGGCTATTATCAGGTGGACAAAGTCAGCTACTTTTGTAGCAGGGACAGCAGTTAAGTGTTGGCAGCTGGGATTTGTAGTCTTGATTTTTTGGCTCTTCTCACAAGAAACTGTGGAAATGCTGTTTCTGGCAATGCAAACACACTCTGGCTGGCCACTTAAGGTATTGAATAGACCTGGAGACATGTTTAGACAAGAGGAAAGCCAGCAGACTTCAAAGGTCCACCTGGTTAGAGACTAACATGACAAATACAGCTTTGCTGCATCTTCATCTTGTGTGTAAATCTAGGGATTAAGCAGAGTAGGGGGAAGGGTAAAGGAGACCTGAAACCATGAAAGGGAAAGATGAACAACAGAAAATCTGGCCCCATGATTCCCTGAAACAAATAATTTGAACTGGAAGTAAAGGAGCAATGCAGGAGAGCATTATCATTCTTCATCGGAGATGATGCAAGGATCTGGATCTCTTCAGAATGGAGTTGGAATGAAGATGCCCCTCTTCCATTTTGTATGAAAAGAAAGAAGCAAAGTGAATAGCAGGTTTTCTCTTTCTATAGAGAAGTGCTGGTTCACCTCAAGACTGTTCATCAAATACACCGATACGCTGATGGGGTACAATGAACAGACACAGCTGAGCTGTGGCACTAGTCATCTTTGGACAGTAAGATATTCTTAGTCGTTCCACTCAGTTGTTCTTACAGGTTCCCTTAAAGACTATGACAGTCTGAACTCCATAATAAAAGCATAAAACTTGAAGCCAGGACACCCTCTCTCCTAACACCCCCAGCAGCACGGGCCAGGAGGAATTCTCCAATGCATATATTGTAGGATGCAAGGCTGCGTTCCTCACCAGCTGTCCCTTTCCTGTCCTGGTCTAGTCCCTCAAAGAGGATCTATGACTATGGGCTTCTCTCCTCCAAGTGTGAGGGGTCGTACCGGAGCTTTATGGACTGACAGACAATCACTCACGATTCATATGCAGCTAAAAAATACTACATCCTCTCTAAACATGTTTAAAGGGTTTGAACCTTTACTTTCAGATGTATTCTCAGCTGAGGGTGATTATTTCAGGACAGCTGAAATCACTGAAGAAACCCAGTCAGCACAGTAACTAGAGCAGCAGCACCCTAAAGGAAATGCCTGGTATGTTAGTGTGTTTTGTGGTTGGTTTGAAAACAGCCAACATTTTACTAGAATTTTTTTAGGCCTGGAGAACACTCATTTACAGGGAATGTGACTCTGGTAGGACCAGCAGTGGCCATCATACAACTAGGGGGATTTTTCAGATACAGCCAAACCTCATTTTATGAGATATCTGTGTGCAGTTTATAAAACAAGTTCTTAAAATCTTCCATGGCAATAGCTGGTGATAAGGACAGGCCTGACAGAGACAATGCTGTGCTGCAATATCCATTATGTCCTTAGTGGGGAAAGCACATGCTTTACTGCAGGGTTTTTATTATGTCTCGGGTCTAAAAACAAAATCCTTCTAAAAGTAGGCAAATGGCTACTAAAAATTAGAAAAGACAACTCCATCTATTGCAGGAATAAGACATCTTAGAGAGATGTCTGTATCTATATCTGTATCTCAAAATGTCAGAAAGATAGGGATGTAGAAGCCCTCGGGAGGTGATCTTGTCTTCCTCACTATTTTCAGGGAGACCCGATAAAATTCAGTCAGTTGTGGGCAGAGTTCTACGCAGGTGTTCAAAATCAATATCAAGTGAGGCTGATTCCCAAACTTGTCTAGGCAATGTGCTCTTGTGCTCCAAGATCTCGTACATTCAGCAACAACACAATTTTTTTGATAACGTATTACCTCACTGTTCACTCCAAAAGCCTGTTTCAATTCATTCTTTTGTTACTACCTCTTATACACCCAACCTTCTGTGTACCTGAAGACTGTTGCTTCCTGAGGGTGCCTTTTCTGGGAACAAATTAACTCCAATTTTTTCATCTTTCTGGATAGGTTATTTTTTGGACTTCCGTGAGGAGGCTGAAGTTCAAAAGACATTAAGACTAGAAGAATAAAGACTGTTCTGAAAATTTCTAGAAGATATGGAAGTATTGAGAGAAACTTGGGAGTCCACTGAATCAGCATTGTGTAAACAGCTTAGTATATGTAGCATCTGTCCCAGAATTTACATACTCACAAGAACATGAAAAAAGATGGTGCATTCACAGCTCTGATGGACACAGGTGGCCTAAAGAACCCAGACTCACCAAGATGACATGGAAGGACAAACAAAAAAAGACTCATAATTGGAAGAACTGCAACTGCTCTTCCTGACAAACATATGCTAAACTTTGTCCTTCACTCTTCCTCCTCTGAGAAAATCATGCAAATAATGAAATAACTTCACAGGATGTTGATAGAAAAAGTGCCACATCAGGCTTTCTCATTTAAGAACAAATTTTAATCTTCTCTTGATTTCTCATTTCAAATCAGGAAAAACTGTGTGATTAGAAAGTTTTATTTAGGGTATTAAAATTAACCTACTGTTAATAGTCCTGTTCATTTGTATAAAGGCCATGACACAAAATGTACTGCGGTAAATGACAGCCTTTGGGTAGACCTTAAAGAGCTTTGGATTGAGTCCAAGTATATGTATATATCCAAAATAAAGCTACTTAAACAAGGAGGATATGAAAATGTGACAGAGCAGCATGTCTCAGAATATCGAACATACATGCTCAAGCATTTCTATTGCCATAAAATGATTTCTATTTCTATTGCTATTCCTGTATAATGATTACAGGAAAAATATTTTCACACTGGGATTTCTGTATTTTCATCTGACTAGAAAATTAACAGGAGTAACCATGCTTTTATATACTGCTAAAGTAAAATGTATCTACTCTGTTGGCAGCATTTATATATTGCTCAATATAAAAAAAAGATAGACAATGATGAAAGATTCTGATATTCTAGTATTGCCATATTTAAAGAATAGTCAGGAAACACTGAGCAGATGGGATAAAATTTATAGCACTATGGGTCAAGGTTCAAGTATGGAAGGAACCACAGACTTTACAGAGCAGGAAGAAAATACAGATCCTTTTTTTGCATATAATTATATAGCAATGCTTTAGGGAAGGTTTCATTTTAGAGAAAACATTACTAGAACTCTTACATGAGACTGTCCTCATTTTTGAAATTATCTATACTAAGCAACAAATCATTAGCTAGCTCTCCCAGATTCTCTGACTAAGCACTGATATTAAAAGTACTCAGTACCTGAAATCTAGTCAGTGACAAGAGCAAAGCTGGAAGATGGCAGTATTTCCAATGCATGTACTGCGAGCAACATTTGCACATCATATCCTTCCAAAGCTTCACAAAGCTTGGAAACACCCTAGAAAGCTGGAATATACCATACAAAGTATTTCTACATCTGCACACTTCAGCATTGATAAAAAAGATCTTTTCTGGAATTGCTTTCCTTATTACTAAGATTAAAGTCTCAATCCAGATTTTGACTAGACTCAAAAATGAACCCTTTATTGGGAAACATACTGCACCCTTGTGCAGCATCATTCATTTGTGGTGCTACCATAACCCAGAAAACAATGTACTTCCTATACCTGTGTTCTCAGTACCCAAAACTACATCAGCTTTCTTTGAATGAAAATGTAACAGTAATTTGATTAACTGAAAAGAGTATGAATGAAAATCCCCAATAACCTGAAATTTATTTTCTTCTTAGGATACAGCAGCACATACTTCAAATCCAAAAGGCAATGTCTCAAAACTTTTAAGTCTGAAGTAAGTTATAATAGGTACAAATCAGAGACAAAGTACTCCCGAGTTCTGCGGGAAAACAGAAATGTTGCTTGCTTTAAAAAGTGAAGGGAAGAAACTTCATGAACTGCCTTAGCCAAAGATTTGTTGGTATATTGAGGAGAGTACAAGCATGGGAGATGCTTAAGACATGTTGCATCCTGTTGATCAGAGACTTTCGACTTATTCTGGACTGTCCTGTGTCTTACCAGAGGACAAGAATCCTTGCCAAGTCTGATGAACACGCAGGTGACTGTCACAATTTTCCCCTCACTGTACACTCTGTCACTGTAAATCACCCAGCATATCATCTTAGTAGGTCCTTGACTACTCCTTCTCCACTTATGTGACATTATTCTGAGCATTTCTGAGCTAATTTTTATTCACAAAATATTACAGCCAGTAACTCTAGCCATTTTTCTAGAACTCTTCACTGATCTGTACTGACTTTTTCTCTCCTTTTTAGGCTTTTTTGCTTGTTGTGGCCTCTTCCTATGTTTTCTCTCTTGCTCCTGACAGCTCCTTCATGGACTTCTTTGCAGACAATTTTTCTATTCTTTCTTACCCTGCAATCTTCTCAACCTTCTGCTTCTACTTCTACATCTTATTGCTCCAATATAGGAGCAAGGCTATCCAACCTCCCAATTTAATTGTGTGATGACTTAACCGTTAAAATCTCACCCCTGGCCTATCTCCTTCCATCAAATCTACACAAAAATATGTGTGCCTGACATTTCCAGAATGCTTACAAAAGCTTTTGCCTAATTTGGCTAAAATTACCTGCTTACTTTGTTATTTCTTAACTTTACTCATTTTCTTTGCTCCCTGTAACTGTCAACCATCACTTTCCGCTACATTTTCACAAAAGCTTTTGTTCATTTATCTCTTTCCTACTAACCCATTTTTATGCTACCATTAAAATTCTTGCCTGTGCCCTGAAGTTGTTTTATTTGGATTTCAGCTCTCCCTTTCTTGTCGTTCTCTGTTTCACCCCCTTTTATTCTCTACAGATATTTTACTACGTCAAATAAACCCAGATTCTCTGCTTACTGAATTCATTTTACCACCTACTTCTTTAGAAGTATCCATAACTCACAAAACCGAACTCAAACTCTTTCATGGTCCCAGTTAACCATTCCAGTCAAGTCCCAGAGGGCTAAAGCCCATCTTTCATTTCAGAAAGTAGTAACAGAAGTATTGTAGAACAAGTTGGTCTTAACACAACTATTTATTGAAAACACATGTGAAGTTGATATGAAACTTGCAGAATGGGCTAAAGTAGAATGATAAATAAATAACTTCTGAAAATGCATTGACCTACTCTCAGATAATGCCTGAAACCTAACAGAACAATATAAATACACTGCAGTAACTTGATAAGCTGGTTTATGGGGGTTTCTCTTGGATTTCACTAACACGTCTGCTTTCAATTACACAGATGAAAAACAAAGAGGTTTAACATCTTGCTCTTCTCCTGACTGCAATAAAATGTCATTTCTGAAAATGGCCTCTTAAAACAAAACTCAACTAAAAACTAATTTAGAGTTAACGCTCATGTTTTAGAACTGGTAATACCTGATTTTTTGGGGTAGATTTTATCTATGATAGCATGCAAGAAAGCACAGATTTAGCCTTTTATGTGTCCTACCTCCACCCATATACTTCTTATAAATACACTGTTATAAAAGCATATGTAAAAATCATAATCTTAAAATAAAACTCATTCCACAAAGTCAGTGGAACATTTTTTTTATTACAACTGTAAGCTTCCCCTGAATAGACATGTTTCCAGATGTTTAGTGAGTTAAAACTGTGCTTGTAGTACCAAGACGCGCCAAAGAGAGAGCTACAGGATGAACTATTAATACACTGACTGGCCATGGTGATGTAATTCATCTTCTTCGGTTTATGGTAGTTGATATGTGTTAAATAATGCAATGTTTACGGTAAAACAAAGTTGCGTAATGAAATGTTTTAAGGTTTTAAAATCCTTACTCTTGCAAAGAATGATGTACATACCTATATTTACATGCACTGGGCAGTTCCCCTGAAGGCAGTCCCTTCAGTTTCTTCAGAATGAAGACTTTAAGAGCTACTGATGATTTGATGATTCATTAGTAAGGAAAAGTAATTAAGAAAACTGATGGTAACAAGTTTAGAAGAAAACTGTATTTAATAAATATGCTGTCCTAGTAACTTGGCAATTGTATCACTACAGCACATAAGAGCTCCTCTTTTCTCCAAGGCCCCTTATACCAGACCTGCGGGGGACCACAGGCTCTGCCCCAAAGACATCAACAACATGACCTCACCACATAATTACTTCATTGACCTCCAAAACACAGATTATTATTCCATATTCAATAATTATTTCACCCAAGCAAAGTCTACTCTTTAAATGCTGATCTCCTAAGCAAGGATCCTCACCTGCTTTCAGACATTTAAATCTAAATTTAGCCAGTGTACCGTTAAGTTTTAAGAAATAGAAATTCTCAGTCAAATTAGAGTATGGATTCTAATTTGGGAATAAAAACCTGATATACATTTTACTGCCAATTTTTGTATTAAAAAAACTTTAAAAAACCTGAACTTCTAGATCTAATGACTTCCCAGCTTTCTAAAAAGTTATCCAGCAACTAAGGTTAAATGTACAGAGGTTACAAAGTGAATTTTTTAATGTTCGACAATAACGTTGAATGCTTAAAATTACCCTGTCTGCTCACTGTGACACATCAAAGCCACAGTTTTGCTGATGTATTCTGTAGTCTACGGGGAAGTAGGAGCTATTTTGATTCTGGAGGTAAATGCTGCTCTTCTGACCATCTTATTCTGTCCCTCTTTAAAAGGAGCGCTACAATTTCTTTATCAAAAGCAAGTATTTTGACGGATATCTGTGACAAGTGCTCTTCTACATGAAAGCCTAAGACCCAAGACACTGCGATGGTAACAAATTATTTACTTCACTGGCTTTTGTCTGCCTAGGCCGGAGACCGTGTGTTTCCAAGTACTTGCCCGGAGTGTAATGAAACCTCAATGGACCCCTTGGGGTTGCTCTAATGGAAAAGTCACTTACCTGTTAGCTGTGATAAATTCATTATCACCATAGGACAAATACTTTCTTTGTCATCTCCTACAAATTAAGATTTGCATGAGATTGCTACAATGAATTAAATCAAGGTCATATCCTCTCTTCAGACTGTATTAAGAGCTCGGGAAAAAAGCGTGCAATATGTAAAAAGAGTCATGGTCCAGATCCAGATCCCTGCTTTCAAAAGCAACCACATCACACAGCATCATTAATAAATGTTCCACATTTTGTCTCCAAAAAGCCCGCATCCCTTGCTTCACTATTACTCCCGCTCCTCTGGTGTTCCAACTAACTGCTGATCCAGTTTCCCATGTTTTTCGGGTGTAGTTGTGTCTCCGGCAGATCAGAGCCGACACCTCTGCTGCCCGCCCGTTTCGGATCCATCACTTCGCGGTGCCACTGCCTCTCGCTGGGGGCGGGGGGCACCGTGCGGCGGCCGCCACGACATGTCGCGATTCCCGTGACATCCACCGAGCTGCGCTGGATCCCGGGCGGGGTTGTCCACCGGGAGAACCGACTCACCCTTTCCCCGTGGCACAGCCCGTCCCGGCGGAGTCTCGTACCGAACCTGCCCGGGGGTAGCGCGACCGGCGGGGGCAGCGGCGGGGCCGGTGCTCACCACGCCTTTCTGCTCACTTGGACGTGGCAGCGGCGCTTTAAAGCCTGCCCGGAACGTCCAGGGACACGGGGAAGAAGGGGGCCCCAAGGGGGGCCCCGCGGCCCCATCCCCCGGCAGCCCGGGGACACCGTGGGGAATCCCGCAGCCCCATCCCCAGGAGCCTGCATCCCGGAGCGGGTCCCGCCGGGGCAGAGCCCGGCGGCTCGGGTCGGTGGGAGCCGCTCCTGCACTTACCTTGTCCCCGGAGCGGAGGCAGCAGCGCCAGGAGCAGGAGCAGCCGGAGCAGCCGCAGCAGCCGGGCCCCGCCGAGGTTGTCCATCGGCTGGGAGCGCTCGCCCCGAGCGGGTCTTGGCTTTCCTGCGGCGTCCAGTGGGCTCCCCCTTTTCGCTTGCTGCTGCTGCTGCTGTTATCCCAGCCGCCTGAGACCGGTTGGAAAAGAGCTTGCAGGAACCCCCCACTCAGTGGGCTTTACAAAGATTTAATTCACTGCCTGCCCGGTTAATTACACAGCCTGTAAGTGCTCGGCAGAACAGAGCCGTCACCGCAGCTCGGAGGCACGAACCCTATTGCTTCTGATACCCCGCCGCCCCCACACGCTCTAAAAGTGACTCCCTTGAGCTCGGAAAACTTTGCAGATCCTCAGCGTGAACCTCGGGCCGGCGTGACTGCTTCTGTGAAGAAGTGCAGCGACTTCTCTCGGTGCCAAGTAGGAGAAAGCCACAAACAAAGGCAAGGCAAAGCAAAACAAAACAAAAGAAACCACCTAGCAGAGGTTTAACCTCTATAGGGGAGATATTCAACCCCTCTTCTAGATCTTTCCGTGGATTTTACCCCAATACAGCTTTTGTCAATAAAATAAGATTTTTAAAAGGAGAGAGTCTAGTGTCTTTCAATGAAATTCAGTGGGGAAAATAAAAATCCCTTCTTCCCTCCCCCTACTCTTAAGAAGTCAGGATAAGAATTTCAACCCAAATGAGGCAGCTCTGCTCTCTCTCTCCCCTCCCTCCTTCTTTTTTTTTTTTTTT